>VZTG01008359.1:0-27961 GCA_013397845.1 Melanocharis versteri
CGGCCCGGCTGCGGCGCCCCGGGGCCTCTGCTGCTCCGAGCGACGCGGAGCGGCCAAGGGCTGCAACCCGCTGCGGGCAAATCACGCCGAAATCAATCAATCAATCAGTCAAGCACGGTGTTGCTGACACAGGTAGATGCTGAGGGAGCGCTAACATTGCCACTACTGAGCTTGTGAGCGTTCGCTTTTAAACAGCCTGGCACAACACAGCTCTATGCTGGGTGTCTTAGCCTGCATTAATGGCTATTTAATAAGAAAATGTGTTCTGAATATAGATCTATCCTTGCAAAGCAGCAGAATAAAATAATAAAAACAAAATAAGAACAATAATTGTGTGTCTCACATCATGCAGTAGCTTTCACAACTTCTACCTGCTACAGAACCTAAATGGCAAGCAGGGCTCACTGAAACCAAAAGCAGGGCTTGAGAAGTCAGTGATAAGAGTAGGAACTGCATTGAGTGAGTGCTGCCCCTGTTGTGGGCTATTTATTGCACTGCCAGGACACATCCTCAGTGGCAGAACTGTTCCAGCACGGTGCCACAGGGCACAGGCCATAGCGAGAGCACATCAGTGCTGACGCACTGAGCTGCTCCTGGCAGGCAGCTCCGGGCCAGTGCTGGGGGCAGAGCTCTGCGAGCAGGGAGTGCCACGGGGGTGGCTGTGATGTGTGTGCCCCTCTGCCCAGCTGGGACAAACCCCCTGAAGAACAGCAGACACTGTGAATGTGAAAAAGGCCCAACACCACTTCTATAAAACACATCAAACGGTTCTGCACTCAGGCTAAGTGCTTGGCAAGGAGGTATCAGGTTACTAGCAACTGTTCACAGTATTGCCTCTTAAGCTCTCTGGCCACCAGAAAACCTAAATTTTTTCTCAAAACTAGATCCAAAATCCCTGGAACATCAATATACATATGCAGTTATCATGGACAGGAAAAGAGAGTTTTAAGAAGAGTAGTTTCAACAAGTTTAGAATTTCTAGCAACACATCAAAGCCAATCTCTGACAATGCTGGAGATTTACAGGAGAGAACATGACTCAAAACATTCAAAGAATATCAATAATGAGGTTATTTTTTCTTAATACACTTTTGAGTATAGTCAAAATGCCAGCTGGTAAAGCTGTTTCAATTTCCACTCAAAGCCAGGAAGAAAGGTACCCCCTAAGGGCACATACAAGAGCATTGCTGGGAGTGGCAGTTCTGGCATGCCAGGCCTGCTGTGCCCCATGTCACCACCCTTCCATGCAGGTGGGGCACTTTGTGGCTGAGGCAGGAAGCAGCAAGTTCCTCACATGTTCCTGTCTTACACCACCAGGAAGTCACAGCCTGTTACAGAAGCTGGCATTACTGGGGTTGCAAAACTTACCATTTGGGGTCCAACATTCACATTGACTGGTCCCAAGGTTTTTGGCAAAATCTTAGTCGGAGAGTTGGTGCTGGAAACTGGCAATGCGATTACTGAAATATTACCTAAAAAGAGTGGTAAAAAGAGAGTTTTAAATTACTTCCTTAGTAACCTGTGAAAACCACTTTGGCAAATTCTCACACCACTTTAACACTTTGGAATCAGGTTGGCTTTGTTGTCTCATTCACTGTGAACGCACCCTCACATAACAACCTCCAGACCTCTCAGCAGATGTCACAAGGACACCTCACAAAACTACACCTTCTCTACTTTACCTCTAAATTTACATGTATTTTATTTCCAGAAACAATTTATTCTTGCTTAAGACAAAGAGCACACAGCCTGACATTCCTCAGCATTAGAAGTGAAAATTATTGAGAATATTTCTAAAAGAGGCCAACATACAAATCCTACTTATAATCATGTGCACAAAATATGCATCCATAAACCTTCAAAGCCTTAGCCATTCCTCATCTGACTGTCCCAGAACACTCCAGACATCGCTGATGTAAGCCAAGCACAGCCTGCCAATGCACAGATGGAGTAAGTGATGTCTTTACAACTCACCTAAAGTCACAGAGCAGGCAGCTGGATGTCACAATAAAGTCTCCCATGCCGTCTCTAATGCAGCGTGTTCTCATCCCAAGATGTCTACCATCTTTGTGATCCCAAACTGCTTATGGATCTAAGTCATCCTGCCTTCCACAGAGAAGGGCAGCTCTGAGCTGACAGCGCCAAAATACTCCTGCTCCTCCTCTATCCCAAATTGCATCTTGAACCTCGATTATTTGGAATTAATGTTTAAACCAAAACTGTTGCAGCACCACTGCTACCCCTTGAGTGTTCAAACTGTTGTGCACAAGCTTCTCAAAGCCCTGAGCACATTGGCTTATCCACAGACACTGAAGTGGCAGCAGCTCCTTTCTCTGTGACAGCTTCAAAGCAGGAGAGCTGGGAACTGATCAAACACCGGCCCCCGTTCCAACACACAGCCTGATCCAGCGTGGGGAGGGATGGGGGCTGAGGCACAACCAAATACAGGGAAGAGCTGCCACTGCCTGGCTGATCCAGAGTCAGCCTGGGTCTAGCTGGGGTCATGAGGACAAGGATTGGTTCCTGGAGAGCTACTAATGTTCTCTGGCACTGCAGACAGCAGCTGAAGGCATCTGAGGTGACAGGTCCCTTCAGAGCAGCACAGGCACCAGGCCTCCTCCCACAGGAGCCAGCCAACACGCAGCTTAGCCCACACGGCCCAGGCTGACTCAGTGGTGTCACACATCCCTGCTCCCCTGTCTTTTCTCACATCCACTCTGTTCACCTCACTGCCCGATTTTCTTTTCTCACTTGGTCCTGAATCATGGTCTCCTTTTTACATTTTATTTTAGTATACTTATGTTTTCCATGAGGTAATTGAAAAATTATAAATTCAACAAAGTAACTTCTCTGCAACAGGAAGCAGAAGCAACACAACTGAGAGAAAAAGGATCTTATCTTCTGTAGTTACAGCACCAAAGTAGATTTATGTGAAGCCTCACCTTCATAAGAAACATTCAACAGATATATGAGAAATACAAACAAATTAAGACTAGGATGTTCTAATGTTCTGTGTAGATTCTTTTGGCATCTGGAGTAATAGTACTACTTAATATTAATTTTCCAAAAGGCAAATCTGTATCTGAAGACATCTTCAGAAGCAGCTTGCATCTCTACTCAATAAAATGAATAAATTATTCAGTCATGTAACTCATCTAGAAAAACATATATAAACCTCCCATACTCGCAAACCCACCCCCTCAGTAAATCCTTGTTCTGTCATGAAACATCTTTTATGAGGTAGTGCCAGAGAGCACAAGACAGTAATTAATGATTTACATACACTGTGTTCCCATGTTGAGCTCAAAATAGTTCTCTCACTTGTCAGTTTTACTTTTGCTAGAGGATTTTGACCAGAATTTCCCAAGCTGTGCCAGCATATTCCATCAAAACCTAGTCTCTCCCCTCATTCCAGGCTGTTGCCATCAATGACGTGTCACTTCCCAGTACTGCTGTAGGAATTTTCCTCTTTTCTGCTGCAACTGAAACTTTTGACCCCATTATCTCCAAGATCAGCTCTCATACTATTTCTCCTTGTCCCTTTTCTTACCAGGGAAAAGAAATAAATTACTTTCTCTGGTGCCGACAGCGTAAGGTCACATGGCCAAGTGCAGTAAAATTGTGAAACGTCGGTTTTGGCTCCCAGCTCTTTTACCACAGGGCTACACCACAGCGTTGTCTCCAGCTGCACTTCCCAGCCTGCAAGAGGCACTGGGCTGTGGTGTTTGACTGTGCCAGAGTGGCCACGTGGGACTCACGGCGCTGGACAATGAGCACGGCAGCACAGCCAATGCACACGGCCACCCACCACACCCATCCCTGGGCACAGCTCTTTCTTTCACGCACACTGGGATCCGTGGGATCCGTGTGCTCCATTTAATCCATATTATTATAATGCCCCCGCGATTGCTTTGAACATTTGTATGGATGTACTTTCCTCACACACACATGCAGACCCATGGCCAAAGCCATACAAACCCACCCTGGAAAAAACACTAATAAACCACTAATTAGCAGCTACTGCTGCACTGTGTGTTCATTTACGAGGCTCCCTGGATAAAGGAACATGGGCACCATTGGAGAACTTCAGTAAATACAAGGGTCATTCAAATTACTTGATCTTGATTTTAAAAAGACAGTTGCTTACATATGGTGTGTGTTTAAATGTCTTTTTGGCCAGAGTTACTGTCAATAAAAAAGATGTTCATCTTCTAATCCCTACACAAATCCCTCATTTGGCAGCAGTACTGTGAAAACAATCTTAAGACTTGACCAAGTTTTCAAAGAAATGTTCCCCTGCCCGTGTTCTTACTTTTAATCTTCTTCAATGGCAAATACAAATACCTGAATGTGTAGATTTTTATATACAGATAGGATGAAAAAGAACCAGTTTGTTTTCATGAATGAGATATTTCTTATCCACAGTGGCCAGAAAGAAAGAACAACCACATTTTTCACAGTAAGAGGTTGTTCTATGTGTTTGTCAGCAGTTGCAAAAATAGTAAACAGGAAGTTTTATCAAATACAAATAAAATATTCCTCCCTACTGTGTTCATTTTTTCAAAATAGCATCATGGTCCAGATACTCATGTAACCTCAATTGCTTCAAATATTATTATTATTATATTATATTATTATATTATTATAATAGAATATTATATTATATTATTATATTTAGGAGGAAGTAGATGTCACAAAACATTCAACAGATTTCTGTATTCAACTGAGAGCAGAAATATCATCAAAGTAACTGTATATACTATCACAAAGCAACTGTAAAGGCTTTAAACATGACCAAATTCTAAATAAATGCCAAGTCTTAATAACACCCATCATTTGGGGACAAAAAAGATTACACTGATTTATGTCCCAGGGCACAACAGCAGTGAGTACAGTGATAAGCTGAACACAATGAGACCCATCAGCCTTGAGTCACGGTAATCTCACTGCATGGATGGAAAAGGTCAGCACAGATGCATCAAACTCGAATGATTTGTATAATAATACTCAATTCTTATATAATGTTTCTCAGCAGTACTTTCAAGGCACAAAGGTCAGTGTCATTATTCCCATTTACCTATGGAAAACCAAGCACATGGGAAAGAAACCCACTCAAAACTCTCATCGAGAGGCTTTAACTGCAATACACAGAAAGCCATCCCCCATCCCAAACTGAGCCTCTTTGGCACTGAAGCAAATTCAGAATAAAAATCTGCCAGTGGATATATGTATGTTTCTCTCAGAACAAAAGCACTTTGCTTCTACATAAATTATTTTTCCACCCTTCAGTCACCACTATTGTTGCTTCTCAGGGAATGAAACCAGTGTTGCTATTATTTCATATTTAAAAGTCCATCATTGCTACATAACTATTTTTCTTCCTGGCATTTGTGCAATAATTTTACTGGCGCACACAAAAAAAAATTCAATTTAAATGATCTTCATCTTCAAGCAGCCATAGATAAAGTTATTCATGTTTATGTACATGTATGCTCACATGCACACATTAAGCAGCTCACAAGACTCACTTTAAATCATTATGTGCTACCCTAAATAGCTTAATTTCATATAAACAACATGCACTCCTATACAAATACGAAGCTAAAGAGATTTTAGTGATTTTTTTTCCTGTATAACTAAATCTGTTAGATCTGCAGCTTAGTTGCAAAGATAATCAGAAACAATGTCAACTGGAGAATCTATAGAATCTGTCACAGCCAGTTTGAAGGAGACCATGGCTGATGGGGAGCACAGCCCAACCAGCTGGGATTATACACAATGCATACATCAATAAAAAAAGCCTTTGAATTTTCAAACAAAACACCAGGGAAGTGTTGGTAATTTGGATTTCATATTCAGAGCTCAAAACAAATGTCCACTTTTTAAAAGTGTCTCAATGAACAGCCATTTTTAATAATACAGCCTATGGCAAAAACCTCAGTTCAGAGCTGTGAGATATCAGCAGTCCATTTTGCAATGACATATGTGATGTGTCCTCAGGGCCCTCTATTACACTAAGACATTTACTAATCTCCAAGATCAGTATTATAAAAGCATATAGAAAAACTGAATTATTATCACGTTATTAGTACACAGGTATTTTCTTGGTATATTTCTTCATTGCACAAAATTACTGGGCTACAAACCTAACTTTAAAAGTTCCATTGCCTGTAGAAGCACATACATATCTAGAAATAGACGAAATCAAAGAGATCTGTAGAAAAGAAAAAATAAAATGGGGCAGACAGTTTTTCAATGTACTTCAGGCTTACACTGAGCAGTACATTTTCACTCTTTTACTGTTCAGTTTTAGACAAATCTACAGGAGTTAACAGCTGTAAAAATCTGAAAGTACCAGGCACAGGCCTGTGGATAACTGCTTCTGATGTTCCAGTCATTTTAGTAGATCTCTTCAAACATACAATGAAGTACTTCTATTAGAGCAGCCCTGTGCACTAAGTTTTTAAAACACCAGCCCTGTCAGGACTTAGTGATAGGTACTGTGTAATAAAAAGATGCATTGAAACAAAGTTCATTGTGAGGTTGCATTAGAAGTGAAGATTCCCAGCCAAAGCAAGCTCTCTGCAATTATGATTCAATTAATGGCTCCTCCCTCATGGAGCCTGTTGCAAGACTGGTGCTCTGTGCTGGACTCCCTTTTCCCTCCACAGCAGTAAACTGAAAACAACATGTGAACTCACAGGAACTGGGAATACAGTATCAAACAAGTACTAACTAAGGACAGCAAGATTCCTCAAAACCGTTGTGTGAGTCTACACCACACATTTTAAGATAAGAATCCTGTGCCTGTGGCCCCAGCAGCCGCAGATGTCTCCAGTGCCACTCTGCCACGGCAGCCTCTCCCTCCCCCGCGCACAGGTGCCCTGGCACCCCCGCCTGTATCCCGGGATTCAGGCAGCCTGCTCATCCGCCAGCCCCGCTCTGCTGCGCCTGCAAACTGACCGAGATGGTGGCGACTCACTGACCGCTAACAGGCGTTCCCAAGTGATATCTGACTGCAAAGCTTGATTTTATCACAGGGTTTCACACCCAGGCAGCTCCAGCAGGTCAGGGAGCCTTGGGACTCAGCTGGCACGGGGCTCTGGAAGCTGCACACATCACTGTGCATGCACAGGGGGCAGGGAATGGTTTTATGGGCAAGGGGTAACACAGACACACCCTCTGCTTGGAATCACCGGAAAAACGGTTTGATTCTCCATTTTTGTAATAGATATGAACAGGATTACAAATCTTCAGGCATGTAATTTAGTGACTGGGAGTGTCTCACAAACAGAATAAATTTTAAATCCTCACGGTTACACCTGGAAGTTTTTATCATGAACTCTACGGAACATCTGGTTTAATTCATCACAGCTTGCAACAATTACCCCAAACCCAAGGCAGAGCTGCCACTATGCAACTCATTGACAAACCTAATCACACCTGCTTGAGGACTAACACGAACTACAATACTGAATGGTTTTAACAGAACGGGCAAACTCCACAAAGACATTTTTGCCACTTAAACCAGGATTTTGCCTGAATGATGGCTGCAGTTCCTCAGTTCCTATCAATCAGCCTTACTGGGCACCAAAATTCTGTTGATACCCAGGAGCACATCAATCTTGTTAGCATGGATCCTCCCAGGAGTATCTCCCGACAGGCACAATCCATGATGGAAAACTAGGAGAATACCTGACACATACATACAGATCTATCCCCAAGGCTACAAACAGCCATCTCTGTTCTCCAAAACTTCAGAGGAAGCATCTCTTTTCCATTCAGCAACCCAAGAATATTCACTTACTAAACAATAAGAACCAGAGCCATTTTTTTCCTGTCTGGGAAAATTAAAATGTAGGTCTCCTCCAGGAATAATTTTAATCATTAGTAATTTCAGGTAAGGAAATGAAGCATGGCCAGCCCAGCCTGCCACAGCTGAGCAATTCTGACTGTAACAATAAGAATCTTCTATGTCAAAGACCAAGTGAAAAGGACTTCCAGGAAGGAGATATCCTGACTGCTGCACAGACTACTAAAATATTTTACCCAGTGGTGGTCCTTGCACAAGCAGTCCCTGGCATTAGGTGAGTACCCTGGCCATGAGTTCAAAGCCATCTGCATGTGGCATTCCCTCTCAGATCCAATCAGAGTTCATTTCAAGCAGAAGAAACAAGCTCCAAATGGAGGGGCTTTTAGCCAAAAGAGCCTGTTACCTATGAGTTAAAGGCAACAAATGTAGGGAAGTGAATTGTCTGTTGAACTAGAACTCTTCACTAAACAAAGTGAACAACATTTGAGTTAATGCTGTGCTGAGCACTGTGAAATTTCTTCTAGGCACATGTAGGAAAAAAATCTGGTTCCCTTCAGAATTAGGCAGCAAGTCTTTTTATGAGGATTACAAATTTGGATGTATATGCTTTGATTCGGCAATCATCACATTTAAAACATCAAATTCCTTAGTCAATTTGCACTTCATTTAGATACACTGGGTATTAGAAATGGTTTTTTTTCCCCCTAGACATCATCTACACAAGCAATAAAAACATCAATACTGAAAGTATTCTAAAAAGCCCGAATCAAAAAAAGCTGCAGCAAGAAGATGACAATATTCACTTACAAACACAGGAAACAAGCAATAACAAGAAAACTGAACCCCAAATAAACCAAACAAGATGTCAACCTATTTAGAAACATTAATTCAGATTTAAAAATCAGCAAAAGTGACACAGCAGTACTCTAAGACTTACAGATCAGATTGCAATACCTAAGCAGTCTGTGAGCATTAACTTCTCCTGTAGCAAAATACACCAGGAGAACACCCAGAGGCTGTGCAAGGACCCTAAAGGTAAAGGACACTAAAGGTAATGGTGGGAAAGATACATGGAGCCTGATCAAACAAACACTGCGACAGCAGCAACAGAGTAACTCCCTCAGGTGGTTCTGGGGAAAAACTTGCAGAGAAAGGAGATTTTGAAAATTGAGCCTGTGAATGGAAGAAAAGCAGAGAAGGCCATTTTGGAGTGCAAGGGTCAAGTGATCAGCTACTTTGATTAGGCATTTTTAGTGAGACAAAGACAGAAAGTTTCCCCAACACAGCGATTATCTCGTGGTGGTAAAGCTGTGGAAGGAGAGTGCAGTATCTGTGTGAGTCCAGAAACAGCAACAACCGACTCGGTGTCTCAGGACATCCTCATGCAGTTTGAAACAGCATCCTCAAAGATCCAGGCTGCTGATACCAGGCAAAGGGACAGGGCAGTAGCTCACCTAGAGCAGAACAGCTTTTTTCAAAATTAGACCCAGTAAACCTAGAATTTCACAACAGATTTCATAGAAAAATAAAAGATCAGGGTTCATTAATAAAAAGGAAGACATTTTGCAAGGAATTTTCTATGTGCTCAAGGTTCAGCACTGAAATCTGAAGTGTTCCATTAATGCAATACTGTTTGTGCTAGAGGCAAATAACAAACACACGCCACAATTATCTTTTTGGAAAGAAAAGAAAAATGCAACTTTTTCTAAACAAAACTTTCTAGCCCTTGAAATCTGATGCTTTCAAGAAGGTCCTCATTAGAGCAAATGGCCTCTCTCCTTTGCTCTTGAACATATCATAAATCCATCATGCTTCAGTCTAAGAACACTATGAAGGCACATTATAAATAGGCCCAGATATGTAGCAATAAATTCCCTTTATTTTTACAATAGCAAATGATTTAACTTAAATAATGGATAAAAAAACCCCCCAACTGTCTCCACTAGGAAGCTCACAAAGCCCTGTTAAGAAACAGTGGATCTGAATCCCTGTTTGGAGTTTCTTCCCCTCTCCTTAATTTCCAGAGTTCAGCAGTGGACATGCCAAAAGAAATAAGTAAAAGATACTTTAGATTGAAAGTAAGAGACAGCTTAGATACTGGCTGTATCTATACAAGTTTCCCCAGCTTTCATGGCATATTTGATTCTCTAAGAAGAGTAAGCCATTGTGAACAAGATGCTATATCTTAATAGAGATGGTAACAATTTCTAATTACACCTCAAGGTTGAAAAAAACCCATAAAATCATTAGATCATAACATTTTATAAAATATACAAAAATGGAGGCAATAATGCATCCATCATCCCAAAAGCAAAATCTGATAAAGAGCAGGATACGGGTCACTGGGATATTCCTAACAGGAATGACCCATACTTTATAAAGTTATTCAGTTATTTTCTGGACAAATCAATTGCTTGTTTCAGAAATTATTTGAAAATGTTGCACTTAGTCTTTTTCCTTAGCATCACAACACAATAATCACAAAACAATGAAGCACAAAGGGCAATTATGTCACCACTGAGCAATAAATAATTCTCAAAGGCCTACACCACTCTGTCATGTTCTGCAAAGTTTAGAAAACTAGGAAGATACTGTAGCTCCAGCCATTTTCTGTTTGGACTGTCTCATTTTTTCAGTCTCTTAAGTTTGATGGCATGAGCCAAAAATCATCTTTCCTGTTACTACATGCATTGGCTTATTGCAGTGGATAATAGCAAACCAGTATTTACTTAGAAAGGTTGATTGAAACGGTTCCTGAATTGCAAATCCTCGAGTTTTCTAATATAGATAAGGGGTTTATTTTACGGGAATACCATAGCTGTTATGACTGATCATAAACTGTTTTTGAGTCAAAAGTGATTACTCTAGAAGTGCTAAGATAAAACAGGATAGGAAAATTATTATTATTATTGTAAATTGTGCAGAACATTTAAAAGTATGACATCATGCTTAACCTTCTCTGTCATTTTGACTACAACAGAATCAGGGAACTTTAAGGGTGGGGTAGAAATCAGGAAATTCAGCATATTATTCACCATCAAGAAACGAAAAGAAGGGCTTATTTTATCCTCCTATTATTTTTACTACACCTTCTTTTCCCCTCTGAAAATCTGAAGACCCTCCCATCTTCGCTACTGACACTTATGTGTTGGTAATAAACAACTACCAGTGGGGATGTGTGAAATATATTTTGAACATTTAAATTCTGAGTATTCCAAATGTGAATCAACCACATGCAGTGAAGTCTTAATGTATGTATCAAATAGAATTCTCTTACCTTTTGTTGGACTCTGGTTCTGATCTATAAATCCTTTCAAGTCTCCATTTGTGGAAGTCACACCAACCTGAACAAAACATTTTTGAAGTCTTAAAATATGATAAACCTTTCTATGTTTCCTAATATACAACTAACCATATTATGAAAGCAACTTTCTGCATTATGAAACACCATAATCCTGTCGACAGTAGAGTCTAACAAGAGCATGAGACTCAAGGCAAGGTATCCAGGACATTTACTGTGTGTATACGAAGACCAACTCTACTTTTAACTGTTACCTAAAACACACCCTGAACCAAGCAGCCCATTGTGGCTATTATGGTGTAAGGCACTGTCCCCTCCCAGTCAAAGGGAGCAGCTGCCACCAATAACACAGCAGAAATCTGCCCATGTCCAGGTGCCTCAGTAGTAAGCTGCACAGTCTACAGGTCTGAGATGTGACTATTGATACATTTTAAATACATTCTCTAGTCTTCAGAGAGACACTCATTTACTGAGGGTAAGTTACTGGAGACATGGAAAACTTAAATCTTATACAGAATAGTGCAACTCAGACTTTGGCACGCACATAAAACATAGGAAGGTGTAGTTTGTACAGAAAAATACAAGATCACAGCTCCTGGACGAGGAAGGGAAGAGATGGAAAGTCCCTCATATCCCAATCTCTTTTTAAAATATTATAGAATTTGAGTACTTCTGTAAATCATTGGGACAAAGGGTTCCAGTAACCAAGCTAAGACAATCATATGATGAAGGATCGTTTTGCTTTATTTTACAGATGTATATAGCAATAATGGAACCTATGCTAGGGCCACTTGAAGAATTTTAATACACTCAAATTGGAGCATCATTTAATTTTAGGTAAATTAAACAGTAGTAACATAACTAAAATAAACTACACAAGACAAAATAATTCCTACTATAAGCATTCAGTCCCTCAATTCTGATTAGAGACCTTGTATTCAGCAAATAACTCTTGGAGGGGAAAATCTGCACACAGCATTGTGAAATACTTGAAAATACTTCTATTAAGATTTTTTCCCCATCGGGAGACACATAAGAAGATCAAGTGTTTCTGCCCTACTCTGACTGTAAAACACTGCCCAAATGAGCTCAGTTATGTGTTTCTATAAACAAGCCCCTAGAGAAGCCCAGTCCAGCTCCTAGTTTATCTCAGGCACTGTCAGTATCGGACTGGCTCTTTCCTGCCCTCTCTGGCACACCCAGCTGGAGCCTCCTACACTCCCAGACGCTTGGGCTGGGTCCCATTTTCCCTCCCGTTCCCGGCTGTCTCCCAGCAGGTGGCAGCGGTGCAGCAGCGGTGCAGCAGCGATGCAGCAGCGATGCAGCGGGGCTGGGGAGGGCCGGGGCGGGATCGGAGCAGGCGAAGGGAGGAAGACATGAAACAAACCAGAACGTCTCCTAGCACCACTGGGTAGCAGATCCATTCGGAAAGGAGCAGCATTCTAGGATCTCTGCCCCCGGGTGCTTGGGCACCAGGAAAGCTCGTGTGGTAAGAGGCCGCTGTGGTTCCTTACACGGGGGGTGTATTCTTGAGGAGCTGTTTAAACAGAGGTTGGCACGGCTGGAAACTGCACAGTGTAAAGCAGGGCACGGCCATTCCAGCGCCCAGCCAAGGGAAGAGGCTGCCCTGCCGGCTCACACCTCTGCTGCCTTCACACAAACGACAGCGTCAGCTTCTCCCAGGACCCCTGCCTGCCTCTGCAGCAGCTAGAACACCACAAATGAGAGAAATTTTAAATTCAGAGAAAGAACAGGGGTCCACAGGGGTAAATATCGTGTTAGATTATGGGCCTCAACTCATTCCAAGAGAGGTGATTACAAGGAACATCTTCAAAGACAGCACTGAAACTCGTTCACAATTGAACGTTCAGCTCTAGATTTACAACTGTACATTTCCCTATTGATTCAGATCAGTGTTTTAATCAAACACTGAAGATGTACATATACAGTGTCAGAATGAAAGTTCTAACTTTTACATTTAATTCTCTGAAAGATTTAGAAGGAAATGCAACAAAGTACTTGAGAGGTTTTTTTTGTGTGTATGTTGTACTTCAGTGATCCAAATGACACAAAATTATAGAACTTCAGTTTGCACAGAAATATGTTGTTTTCATTACAATGGTTCTAGCAGCACATTTATAAAGAGCAGCACTTTTCTCAATTTTATAATCCTTGTGTCTAAGTTTAGAAGAGCTTGAAAACAAACTTGAATTTCATGAGAACTTAAGTGAGAAATGTGGCAGATCTAAAGGAATTTGTTTCTCTTGCAGACAAATGATCCTAACTAAGCCCTCAGAAAAAGCAACGTGTGATGCAACATTAGGATACTGCTGCACAGCAAGACCTTTATAGGATTCCATCTCACTGTCCAAGAGGTCCCAGGCCACCTTGTTATCTGAGACAGACCATCCCCTGCTTTTGGGAACCTTGCACTGTAACAACTCCTAAGCTGAAACCAGCAAACAATCCAATGCTTAACTGGTATCACTTGTTACTTTCTGTACTGCTCGTGTGGTATTTCTGCTTTATAACACTGGCCCAGAGTGCCTGGATTACTGAGCACGGCAGGAGCTGGACTCCTGCTTCTGTCCATCTGCAGCACGAGGAATCCAGCCACGATGGAAGATGAAGAAAGGACTTGGCAGGCCTTTGCATACTACTAAATATCTTTGAGGTTTGTTTGCCTTTCCTGTTAGGTGACTAAGTTTCCAAACAAGGTGAAGGGAAAGAAAAAAAAGAGTCACAGCCAGAGTCTTGGATGGGGCCAGCTGCCATGAGCAGCTCCTGTAGCTTGCCAGCCTTCTCTGCTGCTTGGCTGGGCAAGTGCCCGTGACCAGCCTCAGCAGTTAAACTTTCTTCCATGCTGACATGTGAAAGGGGAACTATCACAGCCATTTAACTGACCTTATCTATGGCAAGACAGCCTCCCTCTGAGAAGCAGTGACAACTTCACAATCAAAACTAACAGTCTTATTTGAAAAATCTGCTTAAGTCATATTACTCATTTGTTTGAGTACTGAAACTAAAAATTTGTTTGAGAAACTAAACTAAAAATAAGTTTACCATGAGTATTTGCTTGTTTTTTCTCCATTTGCTAATACTGCTTTGGTGTCTCTTTACCTGAAGGACCGATGGGAAAGGAGATACAAAACAGGCAAGAAAAACAAATTTTCTCATATAAGTAAAGAATGAAATAACCCAATTGGACAGGGTGATCTGAATTACATCTGGCTACAGTGTATATGTTGAGCACATAAACATGTCTTTTCCAAGAGAATCTGTAACTTTTATTCAGTATTTTATAATTCATAGCTTCTTTGGTTGGATTAGTTTTCTAAGAAAGGTCAAACTACCCATAATCAATATTCCACAAGCAGATACCAGAAAGGATCCTGCACTTAAAGAAAATGAGCAGTGAGCCCAGCCTGGATAATTTTCCCACTACACACTCAAAAAGTTAGGAAGGAAAAACTGTGATGGGGAACATTATTCATCTTGCATACTGATTCAGTCTACAGGAACATTCTGGCACGTGCTTGAAGCACAGGCTGCCTTGGACAGAAGCCTCTTGAAGATGCAAAGCCATTCCAGCCATAGCTCACTGCATGGGGCTGAGATGCAGCAGGAGCACCGACACGCCCAGCTGAGGGGCAGTGATTTCAGAATGCAGAGGTGGCAGCTTCCTGCTGTGCACATTTGACAGAAGACACGTGCCCTTCAAGAGTTTCCTGGAAGATGCCCAAATTCCAGTCCTTTAAAGTTTCCTTTCCTTGATGCTTCAACATAAAGGAAAATGACGGAAGTATTCTCACAAAGAAGCTCTCTCCCTCAACTCACTTTGCACACCACTAAACCATTTCTGACACTGTAACAAACACTAACCTTACATTTGAAACAGGTTTCGAGCTGCAGAAACCCTCAGGAATATACAGAAACTAAACCCTGCAACTCTGCAAATTCAGAAACATTATGGCCTTCTAACAGCATCCGGAAACACCAGGGCTGACGCTATTGCCCTGAGTGTGCAATTCTGAGTAACCAAGGTTGGGAAAACCCAAAGAAGTGCTACCAATCAGGACAGAAAGCATGTGACCACCACATGAACAGGTAAACATGAAAACAGTCCTACATTCATCTGCACCACAGTAGCTGATTTTTTTAAAAAATAAAGCCATAAATATTAGGTATCTGACTAGGATTGCATGAGTTCGGTATGCAAAATTTCAAAGCATGCATACCAATAAAATATTTCTTCTCTAAAGTAACCATAGCATTGTTCTGAAGTAAACAACAAAATTATATTTCTATATTCAGCACAAGAGTAGGTTACCCAGACTGAATGTCACATCTGTCCTCGGAGATTTTCAAAACCCAAAGCCCTGATGGAGCCCTAACAAAGCACCAAGCAACTGGGTTCCAGTGTCAAAGAGCTTTACACAAAGCACCAGAGTAGATGGCCTCCTGAAATCCCTTCCAACCCATGCCACTCTATGACTGTTACACAACACTCCATGGATTTTATTGGGATTGGTATTTATCCTTTGACTGCATCGAACAAAAGGTCAAAGCCACAAGTGACCTGGATTTGTGCAGCTGTCCCACATACATCAGTAGAATTAGTTATTTGTACTAGAGTTGAATATGACCTATGAAATAATAAGCAAAGGGCTTTGAATATAGACATCAGTTTATTTTGTGTCTTGGTAAGCTTGAATCAAAAAGTGATATATAAGACACCTCAAAGTCTGGAGCTACACACCAAATGAAGCTATTAATAAAGCTAACAGAAATTTCCAACACTTGAGAATTAATTTAACCAAACTATGTCACTGGCACCAATCTAACCCAACATGCACAAAAGCTTTTGCAGTTACTGAACAGAGCACCATCCTAGGCTACCTGCACTTTTATCGTGGGGCACTTCTTCGGTGGTGCTGGTTCCTAAACCCACTCAGATTTAACTAGACTGCAGGATGCCCTGTCCAAGGCAGTCAACAGGCAAATTGCCCAGGGCCCAAAGTCATACTCAATTCACTGATCACCAGGCTTAATCAGAACTGCTCTCTATACAAGCTGTGTACCTCAGGAAGCACAGCTAATTAGGCAGAAAATTAAGGTCAGGATGTTAAGACATTTCATAAGCTTCCTCAGAACTTGAGATAGAGGAGACAAATATAGAGCCTCGAGACACCACTACAGGCTGGTTAATGAGCAGGCAAAGAAACGAGAAGGCCTTCAGTCTTCTAGAAACCAAGAGTGTACCAGCATTAGCAAAGTAATATGCAGTCTTTCTATTCCTTCTTGAGATTTGAGACTCAGACTCAGTAGAAGGATTTTACACAGGTGCAAAGGTGAGAAGATTAAACAAAATGAGCAGTTTTCATGTGAGTTTGAAGAAATGTTAGAGGAATCACAGACTCACAGAATATCTCAAGTTGAAAGGGACCTGAGAGGATCAATATGAAAACAGCATAAAGCATTGCCTCACTTATCAACCTGACCCACAGCTGAGTAAACTCCACATGCTTAAAGAGCTTCTAACCAGTTTAAATTTATAAAAATACTGCAGAAGATGATGGGGTACACATTTGTGGGATACAAAAATCAGACAAGATTTCTGAATTTGAAGGTCTTTGTGTTTGATTTCTTATATTTGTCCACACCATTCTGAAAGTCAGAGGTGACTGGCAGAATGCCAACATGAAAAGTAACACATGTTGAAGAGTTATACTCACATTTTTTGCCGTCATGTCAGGCAGTATTGCTTTATATTTCATAAAGCCATAAGATATCCCTTTTCATCTTCACAGAATCTTTAAAATGAACATCCTGTAAGAAAGTTAATGAAATATCTTAGTTGAAACCCAAGCTTCCGATAAAATAATCACCACAATAGTCAGGTTCTGCACAGACACTAAAAATGTACATTGCTTGGAACAGGCAGAGATGAAATCCTACACATAAAGGCCTAACTACAAAATGTGCTAGCAAACCATGTTATATCATTACTAAAGTTTTGTCATTAAAACCATGCAATCTTTTGCATTTAATGCAGATTGGCTTTAAAAATAGAAGTGAATTACTTCTCTTCACTGTCTCTTTAGCCACCAACAACAGAGAAGGCTTTTCATGAAATGTATATGTACAGAAAACATTCAGAATTTTTAGGAAACATAAAAGAAAAAACAATTCAGCTCTAACTCATCTTTTAAATATTTTCATGCTTTTTTATTAAATCTGTGTAGTTAGCATTATCATATTAAAATTCCAGGAACGGACAAAAATTTTGGTACTCCAAAAAATACTTAAAAGTGACTTATTTTTTAAATGAAAGCTTCCAGAAGTCTTACAGAAAACAGAAGAAAAGTTACAAATCAATGCTACCAGCACAAACCATTTTAAAGGTAGAATTAACTTGACAAAGTGTTCAAGTACCTTGAAAGTACTTTATAAGTAGTACTTGCAGTTAAAAATGGACTACAAAAGACATTTGAATTGCATTTGGATGAATAAGAGAGAGAAAGAACTGATCACACTTCGAAGTGCAGAATCAATCCAGTAAAATTAGGAAGATACTTAAACTACTTATCAAAGAAGAGTCATGACCATTTTCAGCAGAACTCACCAGCTACAAAAGTAGGGTGCAATTCATGCCATTTCCTCTGTATTTTAACCTACGTGAAGTTTGAGAATGGCCAGTGTCTTCACCTCTCTTCAGGAAAGTGCCAGGGGTTCTTCCAGTAGTGTGTATAACTAATGAGGAACTCTACCATCACATCCCATCTCTGCTTTAGCAGTGATTTGATCACCCAGGAGAATTTTAAATTCTAGGCTGTTTCTATACATTTACTGGTTTATTTGGACATCATATCAATTAAACTGTTAGTGGAAAACCATTTTATTCAACTTAAAGGTGTCCTCCACTTCCTGTTGACTGTGTTGTACTTTTCTTCCTTAGTGCCTCCCTTTATTGCAGCCATAATAAAGCAGTTACTCCAGCATGTGAACACCACACAATTCTACTAAGACATTCTCCTGTGAAAACTTGTACATTTCAGTTTCACCACAAAACATCCAAGAAAATAATAAGAATTTTTCTCTGGCTCAGAGAAGATACTACAAAGAGGTATCTGTTCCCACTCTGGGGAAAGGGGCTGCTGGATCTGGTAGTAATCCTGAAACCTGAAGCCATAAAGCTACAGAGGTCATGGCAAAGAGCACATACTGAATCCTTGCAATGCATCTGAAAATTATGATCTTTGTCCCTGTTTTTCCACATTTCTCACCCTTGCAGACAAACTCTTCAAATACATCATCTGAAGCTCTGGCCAAAATTAATGTTGCAGTCTGACCTCCCTCTCTTCCTTTAAGAGGATTTACAAGTAATTTACTCAAATAAAATATAGTTAAGAATGCATTTGCTAGGCATAACTCATTTACAGATAAGCAAACTAGGTTCATCTTTGACAAGTTATTTGCTGTCAAGCTTAGTGATCCTGGAGTTATTGTCCATAAACTATTACAGTCCTTTGCCACAATGCTCTTCAGCCAGTATGAACAGTTGGTATTCTTCCAGCTTTATGAACACATTTTGTCAAGCCCGAGAAGCCAGACTTTGTGACCCCACCATCTGCCATGACCTCTCGTCAGGTTCAGACAAAAGAACTGACACAGATGGCCTCAAAATGGAGATTCTCTTCATCCCCACTTGCTGCATGTGCTTGCACCACAGAGACAGAAAAATGTAAAACTCAACCTTTTTTCTTCTTTAGCTGGTTTCTACTGAAATGAAGCTGCATAAAGACAGGTTCAGAGCCCAGAGCACATGAAACACAAAGATTGCTTTTTTTGAACTACATTTGTCCCTTCGTAAGCTAAGCCTTGGTTTATAATCCACTCCCATAATTTTGCCTTTTGGTCACACATTGTATGGTAGAAGGAGCCAACCACACTGTCTGACTGTAAACTCCGAGTTGTAGCTTCTTCTAGAACATATTTCCTAATCACTTATGCCACTGACATTAAAAAGCCAGTTTGAGCATTAAATTTACAAAAGCCCAGGTAATCAAGCTCTAGTTACAGCAAAACACTACAGGAGTTATCTGTAGCTATTCTTGCTACAAGTTAAAAGCCAGATCTACTCTAAAGTTTTGGTGGTACTGAAGCTGAATCTCAATGCAACAAACAGTGCAAACCAGAAAACAGTTACCTGCAGAATAACATTACATTACTTCTTATGTTTATTTTCTATCTGTTGTCCAAAGTCTTATTTTTAAATTACCCCATAAGAGAACATAACAGTCTGTTCTCTGCTTCACCAAACTTATCCTGGTTTCTCTTCTAAAATTTTATCAGTACTTCAAGTCGGACCTTCACCTAGACCAGCACCATGCAAAGATCCTCCTCAGTGCCAGAGGCCAGCTCCCAACAGAAGGTGTCATTTATGCAATATTACATCAGTAGTAAACATCTACAAATGAAGACAACTCTTGGACAATCACCTAAATTGTTATGATGAAAAGTCTTTACGGAACACATGAAAAATAAAAGAGATATTTTAGTATACCAGAATGCTTTTTATCATCACTAAGGAGCGCCTTTTTTTATTTACTTGATAAACAGTATTGCAAAGTGAAAATTATTCCAAGTAAGTCGGTCAGCTAAGAGAAAAGTGTGATCAGTTTCAAGAAAAAGAAACATGTACAACACCAGCCTTCCCACAAGAAAGTAATTTATACTCTTCAAACCCCTCTCCATAGTACTAACTTTCAACTATTACAAGACTGATTTCAGAAGACAGCAGTAACAAGAAGACTCCTTATTAATCAGTACAGGCTCAGTTTTAAACCACTAATTTATGCACAGCATCTACATGGCTTAGACCACCTGTTACACATATGCTGCTTCAGTGTGTCTCAGTTTTCAGATCAGTAGAATTTCAAAATTATTAAGTACTTATTAGAAATCCACCTGCTCCCAGGAAGTGTTTCTCCATCTTGTTCCTAAAAAACGTTTCAATATCTAACTCTGTTTTGAAAAAACTGAGATAAAAAAAAAACAACAAAACATTTTAGTGAAAATATCTGTATGTACTAGTCAGGATAACTTCTTGGTATCCCACAAAACAGAAATATAACTTTATTATCAAATTTCTGAAATTTGAATTACAGATTTTACACCCCTGGGGGCAGATTCCATTGATTTGCCCACTTTTTTCCTGAGTCTTCTTCAGATGACTTAGTCCTAGTTTCATCCTTTATGTATGCAGACAAGAAATTAATTTAACTTACAAACCACTGAGACAGGAATACCAGATAACATCCAGCCTGTCACTCAATGAAGCTCTTCAGAAAAGCCAACCAAGGTGTTTATTCAACAAGTCACAGACAGGATGGGAAATAAGTCAGCACCTTCAACTATCACACAGTAATTTTTATTTTGAAAATAATGTTAGAAAGTAGCTCTATGGAAGCATTTGAAAGGAACTCCCACCATGATGTGTATGATGAAGGTCTGGCAGGTATAACAACTTATTTTTCTGGCTTTTACTGAGAGCAACTGTATGCCTTCAAAAAAGTCCTAGTAGATAACAGACAAGGGGATTAGAGAGACTGAACAAAGGAAATCCAAGTGACTTGACCACTGAATGATATTAGGAGTTTTTAACATAATAAAATAATTTGAGAAGAGTAGTCAGTTTAAAAGTGTCATTGTTTAATCACCTTTACTTGACTTAAAAGGCTGCAGCCTAATAATCCAAAGTACAGAAGTTCTCCCAACTATATGACACAAAAAGGAAATGAGGATGACTGCTTTAAACCAAGATGCAAATGAAAGATAAAACTACCTGAACCTAATTTGAAAGTGAAGATCTCATCTTGTAGTTACGATTGACCAAAATGCCAAAGTATCATCAGAAAAAATTAATTGACACCTCCTGACAACAGCAGTAATTATGACTCAAGTCTACACAGTACAAAGAACCTGGAAAAACAGAGGAGGCCTTCACGCAAATTCAATGAGTATAAACTGTAGCACTTCAGCTCCGTGAGGGAGAACCACCAACCTGTGTGGTTTGCTAAAAGCATGTCAGGGCAAATGTCCCCTTAAGCACTTCATGTAGCAAATACTGAAGCAACAAATGAATTGGATCCCATTCAGTTCTCTCGGACTCATCCCAAATGCTACATCCCCATTACTCCCAGTATGTGCTGTATTTACTCACTGTTGTACCTATTATCCAACTACCAATGCACACATTACATGACTATACGTGCTGTACATGCACACATGACTAGCAAAAGCACTACGGATGGAGGCTGCTGGATATCCTGAATCCCAGGGATGAACACAGGTCTGAGCGAGAACACGCCGCATGGGAAGAAAATCTAAAGCTGGATTCAAACTCTGTCCTAGCTGAAAGTGCTCAAAGTCTCCATTCATTTAACTGCACTGCTGACCCTCAGGTTCTGCTGCTTGTCCAGTCCTGACAGTGCTGAGTCCCCAATTCCAGCAACCTGGAACTGGATGTTCCCTTCCCCACGGGACTCAGTTTCTTAAGAACAGGAGCAGCACTTATTTCAAAATCAATGAGGTGAAGCATGTCTCTTATTGCCCAAGTAAGGAGAACTTTACATTAAACATGTGGAATAATTCCCAAGCACTTGAACCTTTGAAGGCCCTGTTAATTCCCCAAACCAGCTTACTGTCATACAAGATAGAGTACATAGGGCCTGACATCAAAACAGTGCGTAACATTCATGCAGCACTTCAAGCATGATCTAAAATGTCTTTTTGAGTTTTACAGACAACTTTTATCACCACCAAGATAAATTTGGAATTAACAGAAATTCAGCTGCAGGGTTTTTTTTAAGCAGACAATGTATCCTATAAGCTCATTTTCTGTTCTCCCACTAGGTTTCTAGCCCATAGCTGACAGGGCACAGCCTTTGGGAGTCTGCTGCTTCAGCGCTAAGAGGCAGGTACAACTTCCTTTCAGAGTACGCAGAACACTGTATTTTCACAAACACATTTTTGCCTTAAGAAATTTCATTTTCACAATGGATTGACATTTGAAAAAAATTCAGTGATCTATGTGATGACTGTAAAATACCTCAGTAAGATGGTCTTTGTGCATTGCCAAGAATACACTGGCTCCTCTTTCAATCAGGCTCACCTGAAAACAGCATATTTTTGACTACTGAGACTTCACACCAGCTTCTTGCTAACACCAGCTCATACACTGTATGATACATCAGAGAATGCTCTAGATATTAATCTGGTTTTGTAAGTTTTAATTTTGAGATTTTAAAATTTCCAGAATTATCAGTGCATTGACAAATATATGAAAAAGTTTAGCCACACCGTTGAGATATACTTTAGGCTACATCTCTCAGCTGGAAGGATCTTAGCATCCAATGAACTTAAGATAATTTGACATTTGCATTTAATTAAAGATCACCAAGTTATGTTGCAACAAAAAACTTGATGATGAAGACTTGGTAGCTATTTCTTCCATTTTCCTTATAGTTTGCTAGAAACTTTGCTCCAGTTTAAAGCCATTAACTCTACCTTTGCATGGCTTGAAGATTATGACAGTATTCACCAAAGGGTAAAGGTTACAAAAAATTTCATACTTCTTTATTATAATTTGGTACAAAGGCAAAAAGGGATTTTTCTGGTGATGCACAAGCTCACAAATACAGATTACAGCACAAAAAAAGGACCTGAAGGCCACAATTCCATGAAATATATTGCACTGCTCTGAGATCCCACCCCTGCTAGGGCTGCTAAATGGATCTTCCATTCTGACACATTTCTTCCACTTTCCACTCCTTCCCAGTGCTGCACACCCTCAACAGCTCCCATTCTCACCTGATCCCCTGCGTGAGCCCGTTCAGTTCTGAACTGAATACTGTCAGAATTCAAACAGTGGGACTGAAAGGGGGTAGAACAAAGTTTTCCATATGCTGTGACCTGCTGACAGCTCCAAGGGCCACCCAGGCCTGTGCACAGGACAGGACTAACCCTCAGATTTCACCCACTGATTGACCAGTTCAGTCTGCTTTTCAGAACCATGCCATGATTCCATTTCTGAAAAAAAGCATTTATGATCCCTCAAAATTTACTTATGGATTGAAATGCGACAAAAGGTTGGATATGGTTTGTTCACATGAAGACTACTGCATGCCTTTGAAGAGTTCACTGGGCTGTGTGCACGCTTCAAAAATCCATTAGGAAGGGGGATATTTTTGTCTCTAGATCTTAGCTTCCTCAACTTCTTACACAGCAAGAAGCAGGATGAATAATTTGCTTTTGACAGAGAGCAGAAGCCTGCTGTTATACCAGATCAATATACAGCTTGAAATTTTATCAGTTGTATGTATGAAGTTATTGATCTACAAAAATGTTTGAATGTATTTACAATTGTAAGTTGAATTTTAAATAAACTGAAGTTTACATTAACCTGATTGCACCTTTAAGAGAACAGAAATACATTTCTCACATTTCTCAGATCTCAAGGTCAAGTTTATAACAAAAGGAAGTTACCTAACTCCTTCCTTCCAAGAAGCGGAGAGCCCATGCACACACAGGTTTCTTATTTCACTCTGAGGACATAAGCTCACTTTCACTTACAGTTTCTAATCTCATCCATAATTACTGGTCATGTTACCACCATAATTCTTGGATGACCATTACAGTTCACAAGTGACTTTTAGTATGTCAATGCATTGGCATTCACAAGCCTTAATGACCAACTACTGATATATTGGCTTTAATTCCCACAAATACCATTATAACAGCTGCTACCAAGTCAAAGAATTCCTCTATACAACAGAAGTTCACAGCCTTAAAGACAGTGGCTACCTGTTGCAACCTGCTCATTTCTTTCTGAGCTTATTTTCCTTTTTTCCCCCCCCGAAATTTGCAATAACAAAACAGTAAATTAAAATGGTCCTTTATTCACACAGAACACATTTGCTAACACCAGCCATGGGTAAATAGATTATGAATTCCTATCAAATTAACCTTCCCATACACCCAGCCAGATGTCATAGCCACCCAACAGAGGTCAGTGAGGGACTCTGTTGAACATAAGAACTAAAGCGGTGTAAGCCACAACTGAATCATTTGTTATTCCCACCCAAACCAACACAAATCTGGCAGCAACAGGAACCTGATGGAACAGGAGAAACCACCTGCCTTGCCAAACAGAGGAGCATACCCTAGGCTCCACAGGAAAAAATAAATTAAGCTGCAAGACCAGAGTTACATTCACAAATGGATTTTGGTCTATAGACATTAACAAAAATTCCATGTTTTGGACACAGGCAGTCCATTCACTGTTAGCAAAGAATCGAGGAACAGAAGTACAGTCTCAGCTACCATCACTGCTTTCTCTGGCCACTGTTTGTGTAAAACTTGGTGGTCAGGGCACATCCCACTGACTGAAATAACACAGAACCAGTCAAAACAATATCACCTTTATAAAGTGGGTTATTTCTACAGGTTATGTTAACTAACAGCAGGTTTAGAAGTTTTGTGAAAAACCTGGGTGTTCATGTCAAATATTCTATGGACTGTAGACCAGGAAGACCCCAGTGATGTGACAAATCCAGATAATGTCTTCAAAGATACCTCTAAAGGAACCCCTTCTAGAATTCATGCTTAAGTGATTTGGGAACTTCCCAAAAATCAAGTTGTCTTCTCTTTTAAACATTAACATCAAGTCTGAAAGAACGAAACTGTGTCAACACCTGAATTGCTACAGTTCACAACCAAGCACACCAACAAAACCAAGCACTCATCTTTTCCCAGCTTGGTTCCAGGCTCCATAGTGACAGCCAATACTGGATGTGAGCCGGCCAAAGCATTATTCTTCCCCAAGTCAGTGCTACAAAAATCTAGAAGTTACTTCAGGTTTCAGTAAAGACAAATATCCTCAAAAATGGCTTCACAGTAGGCTGTGGATTTTGCAAACTGTGTTCTGAAAGGCAAAGAGTTTCTTCAACAGTACTAAGTGAATAGCTGGACCTCGAATTATTTCCAAACAGCATCTCTTTTTATTTAATGGCTGTTCTGTATTTCACTAGAAGTGTGATATTCTAAAAAGCTGTGCTTTTGTTACAGTTCTACGAACGTTTATGACAATATACTAACATATATAATGGTCTTGCAAACTGAACTATCGTAGGCCCGCAGTTTGACTTGCTTAGATTGATTTTTATGCTATAAATATTGAAAAGCATAAAAGTAAAGTTGAACAGTCTGTGAAGACCTTTTTTGGAAACTATCACTGCACATAAGAAATCAGACCAAGGAGCAATAGAGTTCCTTTCCTGAAACTATGAAAGTAAGATCACTTACTACTGCCTCAGATTCTAGCAGAAGAGCCATAGGCTACAAATCAAACAATGGGGGGAAAAAGAATTCATTTCATTCTAATACTGGATGTTACAAAACACACAGCAAGAATCAATCCAGGAAATTGTTATAAAACTGTCATTCCCTACCACTCCTGCACCTTTTACAATATTTCCTTGCATATCCCTGGTTTTTCAGATCCTGCCACAGGCATTTGTGCTCTCAGCTCCAACATGGTATGTGCACTATTACCACACCAAGACACTGGGATTGCTTTTCACCTAATACCTAAGTTTTGTGATAAACCCATCTGATTCCTGTGGTTTCTGGGCTTTATGTACAAAAAAAACCTGCTAGTGTATTTCCTTGCAGCAGACCAGACAGCTGATTTTCCCTATTTTAAGATTCACTGTTGATTCATTAGGAGTCACGTATAGTGAATGTAATTGGAAAGGTAGCAGAGAAAGTCTTACACCATTACACCCAAAAAATGAAAAAGCATACGATTCAAGAAATTATCACTTATTAAAGACAGCCCTAAGAACATTATTTTAAGGTAGCACATTAGAAGAAATGCAATTCCAAGACCTGAATTAGACTGGTTATAACTAGAACTCATTCTGCTCCACATTAGGACGCAGAAATTTAAATATTACTGTCCACACAGGATGGGCTGCAGCCGCTTCCCCCCCATATCATGCAAGTCACTATTCTTACATTGCCTTTAGAGCTTCACACTCAGCTTTCAAAGGCACACTGACAAGGTCTGCACATCTAAACCAAGTAACACCATAAACCCTTGAAGAGGATGTAATGCTGGAATTTTGGTCCCTGTTTCTTCACTAAACCTATTAACAAGTTTAGCCAAAGCCACTGAAAGATCTTCACTGGGAGGATGCTCACAACTCTTCAGGAAGTGTGTCCAGATGCACCAGAGGTCTCCACAGTGCTGTCCAACATGGACAAGAGTAGACAGAGATAAGGAATTCTCCAGTACTACTGACAGCCCCTGCAAAACAGCACTGCTGCTGCCCAGCTGGATTGTTTGGCCTGTGCCTTTTACAGCTGACAAGAGGCTGTTCTGAAAACTGTACCTTCTCACTTTGTAAAGTGAGGCTGCCAGTCAGAACCCTCTGCAGCAATTAAGAGCATTCTTCTCACTGGTGAGCGTTCTGTAAAATTAATTACGTTAAGATAGTACAAGTCAAATGGTTTCTTTTTGCTATGCTGCAATAGTGATTTTTGTTCGAAGAGGAAGTGGTTAAAAGAAAGCCAAATAATTTCTCAGTAATATTAGATCACTCTTAAATTCACCCACAAGATGATCTTATTAATATTTAATAATTTTCATTTTCCCCCTAGTACAGAATTAAATAATTTGATTTGTTATTCTGTGCTCTTCTAGAGGCACTGGACTCACTTCACAGTAAGAAACTTTTCAAAGGAAACTTGACCTTTTTCCTCTTGATCACCTCTCCTGCCAAGTCTTTTCTTTTCTATAATGCAAACTTCTCCTTAGTCTTCCATGTTTTTTTCAAAGTACTATATTTAACACCCTACATGTTACTTTGAACAGAAGTTCTTGCAATTCAGTGCTTCACTACATAAAAAACATCAGTGAGTATCCACAGCATTGGCATAAATATGGGCTGTGAAATACAGTTCTGCATTTGCCTTGTAACACTGGTCCTGTCAGTCTTTGCCCCACTTATATAGATCCTTTTTAGTGTATGACAGGATATAACATCAGCAAAAGAACTGAAGTTAACTTCGGAAGGGTAAAGGAGTAGAGAAAATTTATTCATTTCTTTTTGAACAGCATAAATTTCTACCAGCATAACATTCTTTTTGAATCAAAGATTGTATCAAGTTGCAATTTGTTACAACATCACACAGCCTCCAACATTTTACTATCTTCTGTCAACATAATTAAGCTACATCAGTGATAGTAGTTAAAAAAAAGTCATTGTGAGCCATATTAATGAAGAGTCATAAAAATAATTGAAATGCTTTCAGAATTATGAAAACTGACCAAGAAATAACTTGTAAAAAATTTTTACCCAGCATGCTATATCACATAAATTAAAACTATTCACTTTCTCTGTCAAATCAAGAATTTACAGGAAAATGAAACCCCAAGTCCTTTCTCCAGAGGAGAAGAGCATAAGCTGTGATACACAGCTCGGCATCCCCTCTTTACTCAACGAGGGAGCACGCTCTCATTTGCGGTTTTCTTCCACATTTCAAGGAAGTTTGCTTATTCCGTATTTTCCTCCTATTGTTTGCATTCTCAGCTCCAACAGACGGTGTTTACACTGGGTTCACCTCTGCCGCTGAGCCCTTTACAGCTGGAAGCCCGGGCAGGCCTGTAACTCCCAGGAAGAGGCAGGCAGGGAAGTTTTGTTGTTGTTGTGCCGGGCTGACCCTCTCCCGATAAGACCCGCGGGTCAGAACCGCCCCGACACGAAGTTCAAGCACCACCGA
>VZTG01008359.1:28753-65758 GCA_013397845.1 Melanocharis versteri
AGTTCAGCCCCGCCGCGGGCCCGGCGCCGCGGGCGCTGCAGGAACGTCCGGCCCCGGCGCGGGAGCCGGCGGCGGAACGGGGCCAGGGCCGGCTCTGCACCCAGCCCGGGCGCAGCTCCGTGTCCCCCGCGAACAAAGGCTCCCGGGCCAACAAAGCGGCGGCGGGGCCCGGAGCAGCGGCCGCGCCCTCGCACCTCCGCCCCCGCCCTGCGAGACCCCGGACCCTCCCCGCAGCCGCGCAAACCCAGACCCGCTCGGCGCCTGTGAAAAGCCCTAAGAAGTGTTTGCTTTCAGCATTTCCTTACCGCTTTAAAAAACTGTTTCAACAAAGCAGGGTTACGTATTCTTAGAGAGACTATATAAATAGAAAGAACTCCTGGGAGCAAAAAAATAAATTCGGCACTATTTCCATGCAAAGCAACGATGCAACATTTGTTAAGTCTTTCTCGAGTGCAGCCAGGCATAGATCCAAGGTATGCAGTTACCCATTTTTCACATTTCTCTAAAACAAATTCAGCTTAATGCCACTGAGCAAACTAAGCAAAACAAGGTTTATGGGGACACAAACACTATTTATGTGCCTTAGATACCTGTAGATCATATATATAGTAGATCAAACGTGGTAAACGTTTGTTCTTCTTGCTTTACAGACAACATTAAATGCTCTAAAAATATATATTTGATCCTGTCCCCTTCACTAAAAACGGAAGGAACATCAAAAAAACAGCTGTTCAGCCTAAAAAATCGAGTTCCTAAATGTCAGTCTAAGGAAATATTAGCAAACAAGACCTTTATATTTACTTCAAAGGGGCAACTTACAACTGAAAATCTTGCATGTGCCTAGGAATTTGCAGACTGTGGTTTCAGTTTCTTTTCATCCTCCATAAAACACTTTCATGACATGTAACATGACCTTTTATCAATATTTGCAGTGTTATGCAAGATACATTCACAAAAGCAATAAAAGTGTGCAAACTATTTTGTATTCTCTTGGAGACCCCTCTAACAGGTACAACCACAACCACAACCATGACACCACACACCCTGACAGAAGTGCAGAAGGCACACACTGCCTTAAAAAAGGAAGCAAACCAGAAGCGACCAGGTTGGTTGGTTCGTTGGTTGATCGCACTATTATTAGTTACCACAGCTAAACAAATACTTGAACCCAGCCTCAATAAAGACACTTGGGCTTCATATATCTCTTTTTAGTTCATTGGTTTATTTACTTTTTTGCAAGAAACACTGATGAGCTGAAGTCAGATACTGGAACTGATTATGAACGTGAAAAATAGCTGCCATTTTAAGCACAAAGGAGAGAAACAGAAGGAAGGTCACTGCTGCTGTCTGCATTTGCTTTCAACAGCAAATTGCAGACTAACTATATGTACATGTGTATATATATATATACACACAGTATTGAGTTTGAAGGTGGTGAAACAATGACCAATTTGCATGAGTGTAAGTACGCTACTCTTAACATTCTAAACCAATACAACAGTCTTTCAGAACTTTCACAAATCCCAAATTTTCCCCCAGAATGAGGGCTGCATTGAAAAACACCTTAGAATGGGGTTTTTCAGACATGCTAAGGTGTGGGTTTAGCAGCTACTTGGAGTAAGGCCTGCCCTGCAGGAAGCTCTCGTGTCTCCCTCCAGACCTGCCTGGTGTGCCAGGCTTAGAACATCACCTTGCTCCCCCTGGCTAGTCAGATCCCTCCTAGATGCCCCCTCTTCCCCCTTTCACAAAACATCACTTTTCAGTATTTGCTGGTTTTACCGCTTTCCTGCCAGCCCACAGCCCTTGCTGTGATAACCTGCACAAACATTAACCCAAAACAGGCTCCCCCTCCATCACCACCCCTTTTTTCCTGCTGAACCTGCCCCGACTCCCCATAAAGCCTTAAACTAACACACTGCCCAACTTCTGGGTCAGAGCACTGCCCTATTCCCCGACCCACCTGCAGGACTGTCACACCTCTCTGTGTCAAGAGGAGCTCACACCTTTGTAGTTCTTGGCTCAAACCAGTAACACAACCCCACTGAGTGGCAGGAAATGGTTCTTACCTCTTTCCACAAGGCTTCTCTTCAACTGGTGAGCCTCTTGTGCTGTGCCCTGATCCTGGAAATAGTGGGACTACTTGAAGGATCTTGCTACAGAGATTATGCCAGTAGAAGGTAGCAGGCTGAAACAGCAACTCAGTATTTTGCTTTTTTTACTTTCTCCTGACAGGAAAGCAAGTCTAAATGCTCTTGTTAAAAACATATGAGAGGAGCTGAATTAATTTTACATAAAATTAGCTGTTATGGTATAGCAGAAAATACTGCTTAAAAGAAAACAGTACTCAAAAATCTTGGTCAAGTTCATTACAGTAAGATTTTAAACACAGCTGACTTGATTTTTTTTTAGCTATGTAATAAAATTCATACAGCTCAATATTTTCAATTATCTGAAGACTTCTTCATCTGCCCTTTCTCTGGATATACAACAATTAATCCAATAGTAGCAAGATCCCTCCAACAATAGAGGGATTATTATGAGGCATTATTTTTCATGCCACATCATAGTCCCCACATATTTAATAAGACTATATGTTATGAATGATACAACTGCCAAATGGATATGACATTATCTACTATCAGCACTGTGTGATCTGTGAAGGCAGAATGCCCAGAGATCATTAACACATCTCAACTGAATTGCCAATATTCACATGCCTGATGAGCTGCATTACTGTCCAATCCCAAGTAAAACATTCAGTCTCAACTGAGTATCTTAAAATGACAAAACTACAAACTGGTTTAATATTTGTAATTTTGTATTGTTACCTTTACTCTCAAACTCAGCTGATAGAAAATGTAAAATTGCATATACTTTCCAAAATGATGAAAACAACCTTGAGACAAAAAAAATTAATACAAGTAAAAAAGGACAGCAGTAAAAACTTTCGTATTTTAAATAAAAGTTTGTATGAGCGAGGTTTTAAAATGGTCTTAATGCCTTTCTGTGTAGCAAAAATTGAGACAGCACAGCACCTGTAAAAGTGTATCTAAACCTTATTTCAAATCCATTATCAGTTAACAGGTACCACTTTTAGATATCATCACATTAAAGATTTCCTGAGAAGATAAAATCAATTTTTCTTGTAAAAGATAAGCAGAAGAGGCTTTGATCAGTAACCAAATTTCTTCAAAATGTCTATTAGTCTGTTCCATCTTTGGGCAACTTCATGTCACAAGCTGTGGCAAATGCTCTGATCTCCAAAGGTTGCTCCATCCTGGCAGACTTTCAGACACCCTTGCTTGTTTCAGAGACTTACTCCCTACTTTGAACCTCTCCACAACAGAACTCACAACTCTGCAGGCCATTTGAAAGATTCAGCTGGTAAATATACCAAGGCCTTTTCGCATCCTTAATTTGTAGTGAAGTTTCTCTCCTGTAGATTTGAGGCTAGTGAAAGGAAAACAGCTTAAATTCCAGTTTAAAATAAACAGTGACAGTGGTAAAGTGGTTATCCAGAAAGTGTCCTCTAGGACACTACCTGGAGCAAGAGGACTGTATAATGGCTTGGGTGTCTTCTATCTCTCCAGCTGTGCCATTGCCAGGGTGAAAACCACCACCACATAAAGGTGCAGTATCAGGCACATGGTGCAGAGCTGCCATCAGCAGAGTGCTTTGAACACGATCAGGTTGAACTCAGAGCTCTGTCTGAGAGCACTGCAATGCTGCCTGCTCAGCCCAGAAAAACCTCCAGGCTATCAACTGAACCTAAGTCAAGGAGCCTTCACCAAAAGGGCAGTAGGTGGACATTATACCCAGGCAGATGTTGATGAAACTCCCTCAGTGAGAACAAAGTGTAGAATACCAGTGACTGAGGCACAAACTTCTGCCCAGAGTGCCAGACTGAAAGCCTTTCTGCTCAGCCTTGGAGAGAGAAGTTTCTAGCTAATGAGCATTTTCTTTAGCAGTGACTTTATGATGACAGAGAAAAATCACAAGCTGAACACAGGTGTTAAAGCAAAGCAATTGTTTCACATATCCTGTAAGCGCAGGATCTTACCTTACAGCAGGAGGAGGAGTGGAGGGAGTCTCGTTGAGGGATTTTATATTGGAGTTTTGGCACTACAGCCTGGCATATTACTAGAAATCAGCACACAGACTTGCTTCTGCACTTAATTTAAGGATTCACATTGAAGAAGGTTAAGGAGAATTGGAAAGATACCCAGAGAAAGAAAATTGCCAAGATGTAGCACAGGTTTAAGGGCAGAATGTAACAGAAGAACAAGAAAAATGGCATGTTAAGCTAGGGCTGACAAGTGAATGAGATGGAGTCTGAACACAGCTAGAGGAGATGCTCCAGCTCAGGGTACATGATTGAAGGAAACTGAGGAAATAGTGTATGATTTGACCTTCTATGTATCAGCACAAGAAAGTGAATTATAGTTCTTCAGCCTTCTTTCAATGATGTTAAATCTATAAACATTTCTTATCTCCAGTGTCTGTGGAATACAAATCACCCATAGCTTGAACTTGATATTATTCTGAAATTAAAATGTTTAATCATTTTAGGTTTTGGAAGCTGATTTACACATAATCTTGAGAAAATTACAATAATTTAACATTAGTAATAAGCAAATATATAAGAATAATTAACTACACATTTCTTTAATTATAATTTATTTGTTTAAAAACCACAAAAGTAATTTATAGCTTCAAAAATAGACTTTTTACTCCCTTTTAGCTAATAATAATGGGATTTAAGAATGGCCTTGAAAATACTAACAGTACGGATTTTTACAAGTTAGATAGCATACCTGGAACTAGTTTTAATGTATCTGTGCTGGCCACACCAGATAAGATTGCTTTTGGTCTTTATAAAATTTTTAAAAATTGAGCTACAAGCTAGCTACAAAGTATCAGCTACAAAAATCCTGGATTTTTTAAACGGAGTGTTGAAAGCCTATTTGCTTCTGTATTTCATCTTAATCTAGTGCACAAATAATGTGATCACAGCGCCTAGCGTCAACCAAAAGGTGGTAACAGGCTACTACCAAAACAATGTCTCTGTACACAATTGAATTCCTCACAACCCAGCCCCAACAATCATTCTGTTTCTTAGCAATGCCTAGGGGAGTAAATGTGCCTTTTGCCCTTCCTTGATGATTAACATACCGAAGATTTTAAAGATCCGAAGGGAGGTGAGTTGCTCAGCAGAAAACCCATCACAGTTAAAACAGCCCATGTGCAGTACATGGTAGGATTTGAGCAGCTGGGCCACCCAAAGGAGGTCACTGAAGGGACACAAATGCTGCAGCTGGACCACAGCTGCCACAGGGATGATGGGAAGGTTCATTACAGTATGATAAGTAATCCAGCAGCAGGGGGGTAACTGAAATACCACACAACCTATAATACACCATGACAAATTTCAGTTATGGTTTTTTACTGTCCTGTTAATGTCAAGGTGTTATAAAATATGAATTAAACTGTCTTAATTCTTCTGAAATTAAAATGCCAATTTCTACCAGTTTGGTGACTGTTTCATTACTTGTAGCCATGCATCCATAGCAGGTCTGTATTCTTCTGAATCCTTTTGAGGCTCAAACACTGCTTCTATTCGCCTTAGCTTCTTTAGTTGTTCTTTGTCAGTCCAAAATCCTATAAACAGAAAATTCATTCTCAAGCTCAACTGCAAATATGTTATTTTTGAGTTGTTTTAATCTATTTCCAAGAGATCCAAAGCAGAAACACAGTAAGAAATAATGACAGCTTTTCTTTACTCTACCAACAATTTTCTCAGAGGGAAGCATATTTTTAACATTGTGAAAATCCGTTCCAATAGGATCCACTTGTTTGGAATCCTGACAACAGCGCATCTGCTTAACTGGGACAGTTTCCAAGGAACAGCTCTGGTACACTGAAGTTCCCTTAGGTTTCATCCACAAAGTGCTTTTGGTTGCAGGTCCTTCTCAATGAAGAAGGGCCACAGAAACCAAGACTTAGCTGCTTTCCTACTGTCTTAAAAAATTGTATAAATGGCAAGAAACAGCTGGTGTTATGGATTCCTATTAATTTATGTTATTAAATCATTCTTGTCTGTCAAAGGTCTAAACTTTCTTGGACTTTTAATTGCTGAATAAGTCTTACCCAAGCATACAGTTTTTACCTTCATTTGTGTTATTTACATATCAAAACACTTTAACAAAAACATGTTTTGTAGGTGCCTATTAAGCAAAACCATCAACAGTTTGTAGCTTTCAGTCTGGTTGACAATATGAAACAATTCTGTGTGAGTAGAGCTGTTTTTCCTGTTAATAATTTATTTTGTACTTCCATTCCTGTGAAAGCATCAAAGGATAAAGGCTGTGTTCACAGAGCACAGGACACAGCTTCAGGGGCAGTGACAGGGCTGCAGGTGAGCGTGGTGGCTCCCTGGCCCATGGTCCTTCCCCAGCCAGCACCACTCAGGCAGCTGCAGTTTGGGAATGGACATGGAGTGCCTGGGTCAAGAAAGAGGAGGCAGCAAAGACAGGATTCACCTTTCTTCTCTAGTAATACGCCCTTCTAATTGTACTGTACAGAGAAACACAAACACTATTTACCTTAGATTTCCCCCAAAACAGCTAAAGTAATCCTTTGGAGGGGCTTTACAATTATTTGAAGTTATGCCCTTTTTTTGTCTGATCTCTTTTCTATTGTATTTACAACATGCATTATAAAGGGGAAAAAAAACCTTTTTAATGTCTACGTACCTGAAGCAAGGCCTGCTAGAAAAGCTGCACCAAGACTAGACATGTCCACATTTGCAGGTTTTTCTATTTTCTTATTAATTAAATCTGATGTCATCTGCATGACAAAACTATTATTACTGACACCTCCATCAGCTCTATAGGGAGAAGGGAAGAAGTAGTTAAAAAAATGTGTTAAGTGCTTATTGCCAACATTTCAGAAAACAACTTTTGGTATTTCACACTTATGCATAAATCTTCCAGTCACTCATGCACAAATGCATTTCCACTTTATGGGTAAATTTAGAGGACAGAACAAGGTGCCAAAGAAAAAAAGAAAAAATAAAATAATAATAATAAAAAGAACGTTTATAAACTGGGGTAGGAATGGTAGACAGACAGGGACACAGGACAGTATCAAAAGCTCTGAAAGTTCTGTCTTTAAAAACTATACAACATCTTGGCTGAAATGTTAGGGTTTATAACAGAACCATTACATAGTTACCACCACAATATGACAACAGTCAAAACCATTACACCAAACAAACCCTTTCAGGTGTTTTCAGATCTGGAAAAGTACCTTTTTCCTTACTACCAGATCTTTGTATTAGTTAGCTAAAATGCCTTCACAGTTGCTTCTTTTTAAAAGGAAGTTCAGAATGAGGCTTCCATCTGTCTATTTTCCTAATTTGAGACCAATTTAATGGAGAAAACAAGAACTTATCACTGCTGATCTTTAATCCTCTGAGATTTCAAAGTAATTACTCTTGCAAACAAAATAACTATAACAAAAAGCAATCTTTGAAATGTCCTAGATAGGTTCATTATGCTCTTGTACTCCAACACCAGCCATGTATGGAGCTGTTGCTCTATCAAATGTGGTGCAGAGAAGACATCTAGTGTTTATTGCTATAGAAAGTGTTGGTAATAAAACTCATTAGTTATAGGATGTGTGGACTGAAGCTGAGGGTTCCTTCTCTGTGCTTTCCTTGATGGTGTTGAGATAAACAAAGAGAAGTAACAGGAATGTATAGAGGACTAATGAAAACAATGCCCAGAGACCAGGAAGGAACAAGGAATACAGGGCAACAGCTAAAAAAGGAATGAAAAACAACAACAAAAAATCAAAGGTAATTGACAGATGCAAAAGATGTGCGGACGTAAGGATGGTAGAGCAGTTTACAACCCTACTGAGAACCCCACTGAGTGTCTCATTATGTTTTAACATTTAATCCACAAGCTGAATTGCTACTGATGCTAGTTAAGTAATACAGGCATTATATAAAACTGCAATTTTATATCAATGAATAAAAAAGAACATGATCATAAAACTTAAAGTTTACATTGCAATGTAAACGGAATCAGAATTCTAATGCTCCCTAGGCTGTATTTCCACACTTCCCATATTTTAACAGTTTTTCAAGAGCTTGCAGTCTTAATGTGACTTTTCAAATTTTGGATGCAATTTTCTACGTAAAAAAGCTTCCTACGTAATCAAAGTTCTGGTACTTTTCATCTTTTCATTAAACCCTTAACTCTGGCTGTTTCTTCACCTTTGCCTGCTCTCTCCCAATACGTGAGGAAAAGCAGAAAATTTTAACTCCTCCCACTTTTGTACTCTTGCTTTTCTTCCGCTGAGAGTCGGATTTCTGTCTACATGCCTGCCAGTCTATTCCTCCTTTGCAGAGGCAAAGGAGGAATGGGAACACTCGCCTCTGCTCCTGACTGCAGTGCCATGCTGACCCCTGGCTGCCCGAGGGAGGAATTTTGCTGGAGAGCTTTCTGAGCCTCAGAGGGTTGGAGCTTCTGACAACTGGTGTGTTCCAAGAAAGTCCCTACCAAAATGTGAAATGTGATCGTCCGGCAATGTTTAATTCAGCTAATTTCCCCCCAAATGTTGTGCAAGCATATTCTGGGGATTGCAATTACCTCACTAAATTTGATATAGTTCTTCAAAGATTAAAGCAAAACTAATGTCTTAACAATTGAATTGTAAAACTGTTCTCCCTCTTTCCCTCACAAATAGAACCAGTTTTAACCAATGTCTTCAAAAAATAGTCTGTGTAAGACCCAGCACAGAAAATGTCAGTATGAAAGAATGCTGACAAAGGGCAGAATGACCTTTCTGGTAGGCATTGCTATATGCACTCTAGTGCTACCTGAAAACATGGATTTGCCTTCTTTTTAATTATTATTTAAAAATTAGAGAAGTTCACTACTGCCCTACTAACAATCACCAATGCCAACAGTTGTGGGTAGGCTCTACTGCTGCTTAAGTTACATTAACATTTGACTTGGAAATCATCTACTTCTAAACAACAGAATTTTTACAGTAAGATAAACTACACAATAAAGCTCAAACCTATTTTAAATCTAATTTTCATATATCAAATTTAAAAGTTACAGAGAACTTACCGAATAGTTCGAAGAGGAATGTGCACCTTCTTCACAATGATATCATAAAGCAGTTTGTTTCTTTAAAAAAAATTTAGTTGAATTAAGCATTATATATTCCATGAAGTGTTTTCAGTATCTACATAGTCAGAAAATAAATGCAAAGCAAGAAAAGTCTCAGTTCTGTCAGAACTGCTGCAATAGCTAAAAAGTTTCTAGAATGCATCAATAAAAACCCCAAACCCACTGAAACTGGTGTTTGGTCTTTGTCATTGTTACAAAGGCACAAGTATGGCTAAATCATGGCCCATTCTACAGCAAGTCACTGTAGAAGGTTCATTTTTCCCACTGAAAGCCAGTGATCAGTTTCTACAGACGAGATGCAATTGCTGATGTAACAAGTGGCTTAGAGTGAGGAAAGCAGGCCAACAGAGGGCTAACTGGAATTTATCCAGCTATTCTCTAAGGAGAATATCTGAAGCCTTCAAGTCTGACTTTTTCCTGAAACCATTTCATTTAATGGGAGAAAATCCAAACGCAAGGGATCTCTTACTTTTTTCTAGTTATCTGTATGCAGTATTTGAATGAGATGGATGAATTCTTAACATCCCTTAACATCCTTTTCAAGAGACCCATGCACCAGTTCAGAAATTACTGCCTCTCATGTTCAGGCTTACAGCGCAGAAGGAAAAACGCATTAGAAACCAGTTGCAGCAATTCAAAATGCTGCCCTCCTCCAGACATCTTTTTTCAGCTCTTTGCAGGAGATTTTTATGCCCAAAGCAAAGCTGTTGACTACGTGGAAGGAATCACATCAGTGCTCCCTAACTGGCCACAGTGCAGCATGAGCCAGGCTCAGTCCATACTCAGCTCCAGTTTGAGGCATGTTGGGGGGCTGGCAAAGCAGTGAGCTACTGATGTGGTATCAGCAGAGACCAGCAGTGATATCTTTAGCCTTCACAGATCTGGAGGCTGCTGTCCATTCACATCTTTAAAGATGTTTAAGAAGCCTGTTACTTTGTTTTATAAAACACCAAAATTTCAAACTTTAAACAAAAGCTAATATAAAACTTCCAGCTTCAGGGATACTTTAAACACAGCTGGAGAGGACTACAGCTTCTGACAAAACACTGTCAGGAGAGCAAGGACAAACTTTAAACAGAAAACACTTTTAGAACGTGCAGAAAACAACATTATTTAAGAATCTCTATATGGTTACTTAATGACAAAAACTCTGAACTAACAAATATACACAAGTTTATTTGCAAAGTGTTGAAAAAAAAACGAAGCAGCTAAAACTCCTTTCCAGTGTAACAGTAGTGTATTGTACAAACTGAGAAAGTCCGTGTATCCATTTAACACTGCTGATCTAAATAAAAGCACACATAAGAAAATGTAAGCCAGATTATTTAGCAAACAGTACCTGAAAGCTACAGATTCCAGTATAGCTCGAACAAGATGGTTTCTGTTAGTGGAAGGTTTCAGCCCCATGAAAGAGGCACATAAATATGGGTCATCCCCAGAAACCTGCAGAAAAGATGTCACCACGAGTTCAGTGAATTGTATTTGTAGGCTTTTGTGAAAGAAGTTAAAGAGTAAGAAAAAAATAACTTACGACAATTACAGGCAGCATAGTGAAAGAAGAAAATTGAAAACAATATGTAAGAGGTATATAGTGTAATTTTAGCTAACTCAGTGAACAGTTTAAATTGCTTCTTTCAACAGCAAAACATTTAAGTGACTTCTTCCAAATGAGACAAACTAAAAAACACTAATCCACATAATTTCCCTTTAAAATACATTTAAAGTGTACACTAAGCGTCTAGAACAGGGCACACTCATATTACTGATATTGCTGCTCTCTAACAAGATCTCACACATGCCTCCTCCTGAACTCCTGAAAAAAAGATGAATTGACTTTCAAAAGTAATACTGAAAAGGACAATAATACTTTTTATTGATGTATACTACAGCCTGTTAGCAGTGACACTGAAGGAAGCTGGGCTCTCTGAAGAAGAAATTAAATCCTTCTTTGCTTTGTTCCATTAGCACACAGAACTTAAAACAAAGGTAAGGTAAAGATGTTAAGTTTCTTCAGAAAAAAACACTAGTCCTAGGAATGATCACACTGAGTATGGTAGACAAATGAAGATTTAAAAAAACCTCAAACTTTTAGAAACACACTGAGAGATGAGCTGGTATACACTGAAACCAAATAGTTATTAAGACTTCTAAGAGAGAAGTCTATTATGCCGAGTGTGATCATTCCCAGGAGAAGTGCTTAAGTATTGCCTTTGCTTTTCATAACACCAGGACTTGCAATCTTGCTAATATTTAGGTACTTTAAAATATTCTGATGAATTACAACCTACACCTTGAAAAAAGGCAGAATAAAATGAATTCTTTTAGAACAATGCTTAGAAGTATTGTCTCAATGAAAGCTCTGCACTTCATAGCAGAAAAGCTGTGACATTGGTTTGTGCCTCTGGAGGCATTGCCTGTGTTACTGGGGGCAAATCATTTAGTTTATCTGTCCTTCACTAATTTTCCTGTTTGGTAGGGTTTTTCTCAAGCGGGGGAATGGCATTATGATATGACAGAGGTCTTCATGTATCATGATGAGCAACAGACAATAAGAACCTCAGCAGTACAGAATAAATACTGTGATAAGATGTAAACTATTACCTTTAAAAACATAAAAATTAATTTTAATTGGGTTATTAAAATATATTCTCGATTATATTATTAATAATTTTACCTGCAAACCTGGAATGAAACAAACACCTTGAGAATCAGCAATACTCTGGGCCATTTCTGCTGTTTCATTTACATTGGTGAAAAGTTCTGTAAAGATACATAAGTTGTATGATGTTATTATTTCCTTCAAATTCTTCATTTTGTCTCACTAAGAGAAAAACATCTAGAGTCAGATGACTCCTTTTGTAATATTTTTAAGGGAAACAATCGCTTCTCCTCTACTTCATGTCCATCAGTCACATGAATAATCCCAAACTATTCAGATGAAGGCTAAACTCAAAAGGATCCTCTCCTATCTGCTGTGCTGTAGCCTTTTAATCTTCACATCCTGTGAAAGGTCATTAGCTTTCCAAACAGACATAAATGGGAATTAAAAGTGGTAATGGCACCCAAAGAGTGCTAAAACCTTAGATTGATAAAACATAACCCATTATTTCCCCCAAAGACGTTGTTACTGTCAGTCTAACCACCAAACGACTACAGACAAAGTCCCTAATACCTGTATTTTATCAGCACCCTTAGTATTTTTACAAGTGACACATAAGGAAATCACCTCTTATCACAATAATGCCTCTTGGATAGACACTGTTTTTATTCTCTGTCCAGCCAGATGTCTCCTTTCATAACTCTACAGACATTTGTCTTCAGCTTGTTCTTCACCCACATGCACGTTGTACTAACATCCATGTTCCACAGCTCTAACCAATGATGTCCTTATGTGGCCACAGAATATGATTTTATAGAAAACTAGAAGTCTCCTGTACATGAGAGCTATTGCTTTTTCTTGTCTAAAAAAGTGAATTCTCCTATTAAAGGTAAATTAGTTTAATCTAGCTCAACTTACCTTTGAAAAGTCCATCTTGGTAACTTATCGGGAGTTTCAATTTACCTTGGTAACCTTTATGAATCTGTGGGAAAACTTTCGATTCTACCATGCTCACACTAATAAACCTAAACATTTTTTCCTTCTTGTTGTCTTTGCTATTACTGAATTATACGTATAGTACCTCTATGCCAGGACAGAAAATCAAAAATTAAGTAAGACTAACTTCATGTTGATTCTCCACATACTACTACTTCTTTAAAATTCTTAGAAGTTATATGATTCCACTAAAAGAAGTCCACTAAACTAAGTTTGCCTTGATGCAGAAATTACTATTTCCAAACCTTTACCACTATTATGTCTCATCTTCATCCATGTTGAGCCTCACCACCTTTATTGAGGCCATTAGCTTACCTTGTGTTTTGGCCCAATTCCTTCTGTAGAGCTAAAGTTTTTCCATTCTCTAAAGCTAATAAAAGTTTCTGAAATCTGCTTCTCTGCAACAATATTTTCAGAAAATAAACGCCTTACTTGTTACAGAGTTTAAAGCAGCTTGCCTTTTATTTATCCCATCTCTAAAGCTTCCCCCCCTTTTTTTTTCTGTGGTAGCAACTGTAGGTCATGTCCATTTTATTACTGACTAGCTAAAAATCCTTTATAATTCTGCATATACCAATGATATCCATTTTAAGTACAGATAAGTTCCATATGGATAACCATCCATTTTAATTATGGATTCTGAAGTAGCAAGCTTATGTATGTAGCACTGACACTTGAGTCTGCAGCACTGAACTGGGTATTGAACTGAGTCATTTCCTCCAAAGCCTAGTGGCTGTTACTCTCTAGGCTTAGTCAAATGTTGGATGGTGAAGATGTGAAGACCAATCTGAGTCATACTTAACCCTTAGGGGCACATACCAGAGCAGATATATGTACATATGCACCTAAAGCTGACAGCTTCAAGAAATGTGGAATTTTGTGGTGAGGAAAACGCTTCCCAGACAGTCCAAAGTATGATACACTAATCACTTTTTTCTCATCCTAGTAAAAATTTACTAAATTTCTAAGTAAGCCAAGTAAATTTTGAAGTTCTAATTAGAACACTGAGAACAGTGGTCCTATCAACAATCAGTGGGTTTGAACATCAGCTACTACAGAGGTAGTATTTTCTTAGTCTATCATTAAACTGGAGTGCCAAACCTTTCATTGCAAAATAATAACAACAGCCAAAAGGCACATTACTTCCATGCAAAGCAACATACTGTTATTTGAAAAGTTCTTCATGTTATTTTCATATAAATCAAACCTGTTACTAGTTATGAAATGTATAGCTCAAGACGTCTCAAAAGCAAGTGAGGAGTAAAATGCTTCAGGAAAATAAAAGCCTAGTTAGGCAGGACGGTCTGAGGCAGAGACTGAAGAGGAGATGATTGTGGAAACCAAACTCCCTGCAGCAAACACACTCAGCAGAGCACCTACTAACAAGACTGTGCATTTCTGCTGTCCAAAGCATGTAGACTACTTCCTTCAATTATGAATAATCAAATCCAGTAACATAGCTATGAACCCATAAAACAGCTTCTTAAGCAGTTATATACTTCATCCTCTATAAAATTAAAGTACTTGCCTATATCCTGAGCCCATTTTATGGCAGTGCCGATGTCTGATATAGAGCCTTCAGTTAAGTAAACAACTTCTTCCCCAATCTTCCAACCAATCAGTGGGTAAAGACCTTAATTATTTTCCATGAAACAAAACACTCAGTTAAATTGAATGTTTCCAGAAAAACATATACAAGTATCTCCCACAATAAACCCACCTAAAAAAGATATAAACTTTATTCAATTTCTTTGTAGAAATCAAGCTAAAAAACAAGTAACTGATAGAGGTTAAATGTGTTTAAAAATTTAGGGATGGGATTACAAGAGAATTGAGCAACAAGTTAGACTGAAGTTAACCTAAAAAATTGCTATCAAATTACAAAAAAGCCAGCTTTAAACTGAAGATATATCTGCACTTACTTTTATTTTTTATATAAAAGATTGTGCATACCTAAAAATTAATCAATGTTTTTCTATTTGAGTCCCTCCACCTTTACCCAAGGGTTTTCTAAAAAGTGAGTATTTTTCCCCGAAACACAAAACATGAAGGCTTGGCTTTCAGATGGGAAGCACAAAACCGAAAACAGACATATAGACACAAAGAAAGCAACAGAAACTCAGAGCACAGATCTTATTAACAGAAGAGGATGAAAGTGATGTACTTTTTAATTCCCTGTTTAATATGCAATGCTTCTTCACATAGAACACAAAAAAGAAAACAAGTTTCACCTGCACTACAGCTAGAGAAATGGCTTTTCAGGCCACCAGATAAGAACCCAAGTAGTCAGTGGTCACTGCAACAACTTCACCCAATCAAGCACAGTAACTGCTGGAGTGAAGAAAGCAGCCAGACTTCACAGAACCCTGCTCAGGACTCAGAGATCATGGGTAATGCAACAAAGGTAAACGAGTCCCAAGGTACCTTTACAAGGACCAGAAAAACATCAGAAGGATCTAGAGGTTCTCTGCTTTCTCAAAGTAACTTTGCTGATATATGTGTTCCTCACAGAATCATCTCCAGTTTGCTTGCCTGTGTCCAAACGAGTTGTGTGGCAGTACCAATGTAATTGCAGAAACTTGTGTTAGTGCTGGAGGCACTCTGGTGCTTACAATATAAAACAATCAGCAGCACTGATTAAAGTCTGTATTTGTCTCTTGAAAGGGGAATGTAATATATATAACTCTAGATCATTCGTGCAGGTGTCCCTTGAAATCTTTATTTTTTACCAAAGAAACAGCCACAAAGAAAAAGGCTCAAAAACTTAATTGAGCCAAAGATCCTAAAGAAGAGCAAGCGGCACCCATACATCACGTGGCCTCCCTAAAGATGCTCACACCAGAGCCTCCAGTAGCATAACATAATCCAACCTCTAGGGAATGGATGCCTATGACACCTGGCATGACCAGAGGTATTAAGAACCCTCAGACTATCAGAGGTAGCTTTTAAACCTATACAACGTGATTCCATCATTGAATTGTGAGATGGGCTGTTCTTGAAGGAACTACTTTATTTTTCTTTTTTTCAAACTGTTATATGTAGGTCCTAAATGTAGACCAAAAACTAGAACAGCAGCTAATGAATAGCTTGCACAAGGATGCTGTAGGGATTCATCCTGCAGTCTTAAATACATATGTCAACTTTAAAGATAGAACACATTACATTTCATGCCTAGGCACTGAGATAGCCAGGCACTTAACCTGTCCCACTAACCCCAAGACAGCCAAAGAACATAGGGAAAATAATTTTAACATAAGTAACAGCCTAAGGCATAAAAGTTTCACAGCACTGCCTTAGAAGATTTTAACTCCTATCAGAACACAATAGCTAAATTGAAAAACCTTACAGGATGTTTTTTGCTATTACATTCTAACAGACTACATATGTATGATTTTCTAAGGAAAAATATCATCATAATGACATGATTAATTAGCATAAAAAGCATTTGCATTCATAGGGAATTCAATGTCTGTGCTATTCAGTTCTAACACATCTCATGTATTTGCCAGGGTCCTTCAAGACATGAGCTGGTAAAATTCTCTTTAGCACACTGCTGTCCTCCTTCCCAGCCCCACCCCATTTTAAGCACTAGACATCCTGAAATTAGTAACTCTTTAAAAATACGACAGACAGAGAGAGACTGTGTAGGCAAACTTATTGCAGTATCATCTTCAGTGTTGCTCTCTTGACAAATAGCTATCTCTGACACATTAACAAGCTTGACAGACCACAGATGTTCAGAATGACAAAGTTTTAAACACTAGAAACACACTGGGGAGCCCATTTCTAGTATTTTAAAAGAAAACTAATAACTTCTAATCCTGCATTATCTCATTGCAGGTGCTTCAATGCATAAGGGTTCAAGGGGAGGAACTTGCAGTGATCCACTGCAACATTTTGATGTGAAAAGCCAGAGGACCAATCCCTTTTTTCTCCAATCCTGTACCGTATAATATTGCTATGAAGAACAGGTGAAGGAAAAAACAAAACAGGAGGGATGCAGGTAGCAGATATAACTGCTAATGATGCTACTTAAGTTCTCTTCCTGAGAAGCTTACTTTAGGATAACCAAAATTTACATTGCTAATTAAAATTTTCCACAGTCTTCTCTGCTGAAAGAACTCCCAAGCAGTTTTTCCTACATCTACAGACAGAAGGAAAAGCACAGCCCTGTTTTCTTCCTTTGTGTCCTCTCAGCATTAACAGCTACCAAGGAACAGCTGAAAGAATAAAATCCCCTACAACCAAAACTTCACTGTCTTACTTCCCCGTGATGCAAAGAGATGCTCTCCAGTATTCACATTCCAGAAACCACCTGTTCCCATTGTCAGTTTAACATCTCCTGGGTGAAAGCAGCATTCTCCAAACATAGCTGACTGCTGATCAGCTACCTGTCAATCCAACAAGAACAATGGGACAAGTTAGCTACCAACTACCAACCTGCAATGCTGTTGGGTTTGAAAATATCATTGTAAACACTTTGGAGTTCTGAATAGAAGTAACCACCCAGGAACTGAGGATTAAGAGAGGACTTATTTACAATTTCTTAAGCATTTGCGGGCCATTACAACAGTCAGACTTATCACTGGCATCAAATTACACCAGGTTTGGACACAACGTGATTGTCTGTAGTACTGCTTGCAACACTGAAAAACATTAAGGAAACAAAAGAAGTATTTTGTGGTTTAATATTTAACAAGGATAAATGGGGCATTTGCAATCCCAGGGAGCAGAATAGAGTAGCCTGGCCTGAATTCCTCTTTCTCCAAACAGAAAGTTGAAGTTTCGAGGTCTTGCTTTTCTTTTTCCTTGATACCCCTCCTGTAACCAAATTATTCCATGCTCCATTTTTCAACAATGATGGTGGTTATTAAATGTATTTACTTATGTTTTTGCCTAGGTGAAACAGTAAATTTACAACTAGATTTAGTCCACAGTTCTTTAAAAAGAGACAAATTCATGTTAGCTAGGGGACATTTTCTCATTTAGCTCAATTCAAGCAGATTTTGCTCCAAATCATCACTTTAGGTTTTCTTATCCAAAATCTAACAACTGAGGAAAGAACATGTTATTTGCCGCTTATTTTTAGTGAAAAATAAAAAAGGGATAAAAGGTACCACAAGTGGATCTATTAACAAATACTCTTACATTTGTTCAATCTTGCTGAAGTCAAGCCAGAATGGACTTTGTTGCATAACTTTATACAGAACAACTGATTTTAAGCCAGACACACACATTTACCAGAGCTTAGAGTCAGTACTTAATCATTTGGTCACACAATCTTATTGGAACTCAACCTCTAGAAATCCCTTCTTGTTCCTTTCTCCTCCTTCCCACTAAAGTTGTAAACTGGGTTTTTGGAGAAAAATTCATCAATTCTACTGTAGTTAAGTCACAGAGAATGAATAGAGAATACTTATGGAACAAGCAAGTACTAAACCAAAGCCAAATAAACAGAGTACAAACACAGAGATTTAAGAAAATATTTTCACTCACCACTGCCATTATTGGAATAGGGACCCCAAATACTTCAGAGTCAGTTGATCCAAAGTTGAAGCTTGAAACAAATCACATCAAAATGACCTTTTTGTTAAAATGAATTCTAGGTACATACAGCCTGTGTCTGGATCACACATAAAAGGTAATGCTAGTGATTGATTTTAAAGAAAACATTAAAACTATGACTTTAAGAAACACAGTAAAAAAGTTTTGGACTTCATAGGCTTTTATATAAGGTATAACTGCATATAAAAAAAAATTTTTGTGTACCTGTGTATTATTTGGCCTGTGAAGAGTATTTAGTATTTATTAAGTTATTATAATTAATTTAGCAATTAATTTAACAGTTATCATATTCTTTTAATTATGCCTTCACAGTTACCTTGTGTCTTTCACTGGTGGATAAATAGACATTGGAATAGAAAGTAGATCACACAAAGTGGGATTCCAACATTTCTGAAATGAAATGGAAAAAGTAAAAACACTAAAAACTCTCTGAGAAGCACCATAAATAGCAACAGCATGCTTTGGGAGCAGCACATACCATAAAGGGCTCAAAAATGCCTGTAGAACTGGCATTTGAGTAATCTGTAGCATACACGGAACCTGGCATGAAAAGAGATAGAACAAAGTAAGATTTTTAGACATCCAAATATTAAAAGTTTTCTTTAATCCCATGAAATATAAATCAAGTGTGTATGAGCAAAATCACAATGATACAATGAGCACAGAGATTTTACCTGCTGCTTACTATAATGTGCACACATTAATTACCTTATTTCCTCTCATGAACCTGTCTGGAACAGCCAACAGTACCACACCAACTGCATCACCCTCAATCATAACCTGACTCCTCAGGCCTTAGTCCTCAGGATAGAAACTTGTAATTCTCCCACATTTGTAACAATTCTTTGTTCTTTTGCTTTCACAGGTACTTTTCTTCAATCAACACCAATTAGCTGTGTTAGTCCTCTTTAAATCTTATACTCTTAGAAGGCTGATTACACTGAATAAATATTTCCCTTCCAGGCAGGCCCAAAGAATAATTAATTCAGAAGTTCTTTTTGTAACAGCAAATACATTACAATTTTTATTGAATGTACAAAAGCACAAATTGCAAAAAAAGTATCTGAATTCTAGGATATATAAATGACAAGTCATGAACATAATTTCTGAGATTCCAGTGTGTTTTACTGATATTTAAGAGGAACTGTAATGTTCACCTTTAGTCAATCTATACAGTAACCACGTGTCAACCGTTCCAAAGCAGCAGTTGTTTTTTTTGGCAGCTTCTTCAGCCTGGGCAAAAATATACATGCAAAAAAAATGTATTTACAACTGGGTACAATAAGAAAAGCATATTTATTGATTCCTTTTATTATTTTCTTCATGGAAATAAGAATGTCCTCAGAAAATAAGTCTCTGATTGTAAACTTTTCTTCTAAAAAGGCCAAGTCAGCTATTTAACTAATATTATCCTAAAAGTTCATGCTCATAACAGAAAATAAGAACACTTTCTTACAGCTATTGCTAAGGAAAGAAAAGCAATTAATCTTCTACTGTAGGGGCATCATAGCCTTACAAAAAGAAACTTACAGTCACAATTGTAACAGTGGTGAAAGAATGGTGGATGAAGAAAACAAGGTCCTGCATGGTGAGTATTAGAGCAATGAATATAGCAAAACAGGGCTCATTAGTGCACGAGATTAATCCAGCACAACTTATTCCACATGCATTTTCCAATTCACAAAAATGCAAAATGAATTGTCCAGTATGGTATTATCTATGAAACTGCAAAACACTGGACTAATGCAGAGTGGAAAGAGGTCGCACTGAAAATAAATAAAATCATCATGCAAAACCAGAGTGCAAACATTAACACAGGAAAAATTCTTTCTGGTTCTTCTGAGAAGAATGAGCAAGACAAAACTGAAGCAATTACAGCCAATAGTCACAGAATCATGGAATGGCCTGGACTTGAAGGGACCTCAAAGAGTTCCAACTCCACTGCCATAAGCAGGGACACCTTCACTAAACCAGGTCACTCAAAGCCCCATCCAGCCTGGCCCTGAACACCTCCAAGTCAGAAGCCATCATTATGACTTAAGAAATCTATTGTTTTTCCCGTTCCAGCTTACCTCATGTATGTTTTTAAAAACCCATGACAACTTCATAGAAGTCTGATGTGTTGAAAAAGTAAGAAAACTGGGTGCCAAATATCGATCATTCCCAGTTAAGAAATGAAGCACTGTAAAAATAACATGGATTACCTGTTTCAAAAGAAAACAGTTACTTAATTTTTAATCTTGCCCTTTAAAGGTGACTGATCAATTATCTTTAAAGGATGACAACACAGATGAAAGCTGCTAACATGAGATTAGATTCAGAAAGCTAAAACTCCTTTAGAGGATCCTTCTGTAGGGTTATGTAAGGATCTTCATATCAACAGACAGCCTTCCTGCAACACACACCACAGGAAAGAGCAGCTGCTCTAGGCAAGGCTACTTCAGCAAGTTCTGCTGGAGCACTGACAGCCACTGCTCTGCACTACCAACACTGGCCACCTCTATGAGCACAATGCATGATGTGGCTGACAGCATTACATGCTGTTATTCCAGTGGAAGTTCTCTTACAGCTGACAGGCTCAATCATGATTTAACAGATTTACCAAAATTTAATCATTAATCCAGTTTTCACAAAAGAAGTAACTGGCAAAGCCAAGAATTTAATTTCTTATTGTGACTGTGCTGGCTAATTTCCATTTAGAGGAAAAGTAACTTCTGTTTTTGCACTTAGAGCAAATCTTTCTCTTCTAAAGGTATGAAGCACAAGCCACAAACAGCATAAAATGTACCTCCTGTAGGTAATCTGAGCAAAGGGTACATGAAACAACAAGTCAAGAAACCAAAAGCCCAAACCACTTCCAACCCAGACCCACTAACATCCAAAATCTACGCTGTAGTGGTGTTAACAGGCAACCTTTTAATATAACAGACTAAAAAGTAACAAAATGAGCCTTAGACCTACAGGTGTCTTTTCCCATAATAATTACTTTTGGCTACCAGTACTGAATTTTTTTTCTTGGAACTATCTTCCATGCTAATATTGCTCAGTTAAATATTTTTAGGCCACAGCACATCACATCACCATGTGAGCAGGACACTTGCAGCATTCCATGTATTGCCCTTACTTGTCATAAAAGTTAAGCCGCTCTAATATACCCAAGCAGGATCTAGATTAGCACAGTTTTACCTTCAGCAGAAGGGACTTATTCCAGGAATTCACAAGTTCAGCACTTCTTAAGTCTTGCCAACTTATGAAATTATGGAAGGGTTTCCCTGTCCTCCTGAAAAACAGTATTTGAACATTTAAAGCTAGAGAACACAGACTACCCAAAACATTCAACATCATTCACCATTTCCAATCAGGACAACACACACTAGGTCAGTTCCTATAATAACTGCATATCCTCCTGGTGGATTTGAAGAATTACTAAATCAGCACACAGACATTTGGAGTGTCAGACTTCTCACTAGAATTAAAAAATACGTATGTATTCATCTCTTCCAATGTACAAAGAACAAAAAGGCCACACACTCACAAACTGTTCTGAACTGCTCTAAGGTGTGGCTGTGCAAACACAAGAGGAGTGACTTGACAGTTTTTACTTTTGAGTTCAACACTTCTACAGCCTGCTTCCATCCAGTCTCTGAATACAAATGAATATAAACCCATTTTAAAGAACACACAAAATACATACTTGTGCCATGTAATGAAAGTTCCTCTCTGTGTGGAGATGCCAAGACCAGCAACTTGCCTCATGTGAAGTCCTGCAGCTAAAAACCAAAAATAAAGGACAATCACAAAAAAAGTATTTATTTGGAGATGCAAACGTCTTCAATTTAACTATAAAACCTCTGGAATACTCAGGAAAATAACCACTTATGAGAATATAAATCTCTACAAATTGTTCAACTAAGTGTTTAGAGCAGTGAAATGTTAGAGAGCTCTGAGTCAGACAACTGATTTCAAAGCAGATAAACAAACATATGTATTTTCCAAAAGCAGTTGTGGCACACTGACCCTTTCCACCCTCCGAAAGGCCTGATGATACTTTACATGAACAATCCCAGAGACAGGCAGGCAGATTACATATGCCCACATAATCAATTAAAAGGTGTATTTCACATGGATGAATGTGAATGAAAGCACCAATGACAGTACCTTTACAGACTTTGGGAAAGAATTTCTATAAAGAAACCAAACCAGACTGATCCTGCAGGCAGTAAATAGATTAATGGGAGTATGCCATGACTTTTTACATCACTTTGATAATGACATGTCTCACTTTAAATATTTCTTAAACAATGTATCAAAATTCTTAAGAATGAATTTGCTTAAACCAGGTACCACTGAATGCAACAAAGTATACTTTAAAGTCAGAAGTACAAAAATGTACATTTGGATATACACCAATTTTGCTGTTAAACCTTACCTTCAAATAACTGTTACAGAACATTTTTTCTAATATAACTGTAAATAATTAAAAATGTCCACAGCTATTTTGAAAACAACTCTGGTCAGCTTGCTAATTACCTCCAGCCATAGTTACAGAAGCAAAATTACATGAAGAAAATATACATTAAAAATTTCTACTTAAATGACAGACTACCTACCCTAAGTACTGTTACTCTGAAGGGCTCTCAATCCAGCTCCTTGAACAAATCACAGGTTAAGTATGTCTTGCTCATATGTGTTCTCATGTTAACTCTCATGTGCAAAGTTGCCCATTTGTGTGAGCATATCCTGCAGACTCTACACCCAGCACCCTCTCAGCGACAATTACAGAAGGGGTTTCACAGAGGAAGGGCACGTCCTGTGCTGCCCAACTCTACGTGTGCTTCTGCACCTCCCCTTACACTGGGTCCTCACATTCCCGCCAGCAGTGCTATCAATTCCTCAACCAGCTGAAGACTAAACCAGTGCTTTCGCAAGGCAACCTGCTCCACCTGCCTGCATGAGTGCTGCTGGAAGCGGGAGTGTATGGGAGGAGGACCTGGGAGTGGGTGGCCCGAGAACAGCACTATTTCTTATTCAGGCAAAGCCATACAAGTACTTCCACAGCTCACTAAGGACTACTGGCATGTGTTACTCCTTCCCATCTCCACAACCCACACGGTCCCACCACTTTCCCTGTGTCAGCTATCATGCTCTCCAGACGCCCACATAAGTGGAGCTAACTTCCATTACAGACAAAAACAAACCTAAAGACAAACATGGATATTTTTCAGTTAAGCTGTCTTTTAGATGGAGTACCACAGTAATAGAGAGAGTTGGGACTGTGCAGCCAGAAGCTTCCACCTTTATGAAGTACTGAACTACTGCAGCTCATCCACACGTGCATGAATCCACAGTGTGCATGGAATCACATGTTTAGCTCCACAAGCCCTGCAAACCCAAGTGTCTCTATGCTCCTTCTGCTTCCAGACAGTCATTCCTGCCCCTTGTGCCACACCCTCTCTTGCGTCAGCACAAACATTGGTGAAGCTCTGCTGGCACAAACAACCGGACAGTGATTCGACTCAGGAAGCTGCCCTGGACTAGAAACAACTCTGTAAAAAGGCGGTGACACTGCTTCCTTTGACAGCGCTGTGAGTTATGCCTACCTACACACCCACTTAAAAATGACGGGCCGACAATGCGTGCAGCTTGGCCACATGGAAAGCTTCTTCTTTTAAAACTAGCTGAAAAGTCTTGCTTCCTGATTTGTCCCACAGAATGGAAATGAAAGAAGACAGTAAGGTCTTTGGGGCTGAGGTGGCATTGCTGTTCTTGTGACCAAACAGCTGTGGCTGCTGACAAAACAAACCAAGAGCCCAAAATAATCAGCTTCAGCTTTCACCTGGTGATGTTTACTTTCCCTGTTCCTTAGGCAGCCTTCCAAAGGAAGGGACCAGCAGTTTTGCCATGAGCCATGTCTGAAGGCAGAGCAACACTGGAGACCAAGCAAGAGGGGCGGAACAGGAGGAACTGAACCAAAGAGTGCAATGTACACACACAGGCCAAGGAGGCTGGGGCACTGTGGGAAAGCAAGCTGGGATCCAGCTGACAGGTTCACAGCATCAGCATGGCACAGAAGGTGATCCAGGATGGATGGCAAAACACTGGAGGTGGATTAATATGAAAGCTACGAGAGTTGTAGAGAGTAAGAGCTAGGTTAAAGCAGCATCCAGAAAAGAGGACGGGGTGAAAACCCATCAGAGGTTTGGCAGAAAAGGGAGTTGTATGTATTTAGTGCACGGAGTACTAGGAACTTTTAGGTTAAAATACAAATAGAAAAGAACACTAATACGGGAATAGATAGGACAGTAAAAACTACTCATAGTTTGAATGGGAAAAGCAAGAATATCAGGTTGCAGTGGAGTGAGCACAGCTCTGCAGCATCCTGCATTCATTCTCTCACACACTCGCACATACAGAGTGGTGATAGAACAATGGGGCACTGCAAGGGGAACAAGCCTGCTCTCTGTTCCTGCACAGAGGCATCTGGAGGAACAGACACCGGGGAAGGATGCATATACAAAAAACTGGAGCAACACAGTGCTGGCACTGATGCGTAAATCAAGTATTCACATTGCTTCTGCTTCTACTTCAATCCTAATCTGACCCCAGTGAAAGGTAAAGGTAATTGAAGTGCCCTATTTTACATAATGATTGAACAGGCCTTAAAGCATGTTGTAGACCTGTGCCCAGTGATGATTTTCAGTACTAGCTAAAAATAGTTTTATTATCCAAGTAACTAACTTTACTAATTTTGATAAATAAATAATTTCTCAAAGTTTAAGACCTTACCTTGTACAGCCTCTCTTATTACACCAATAAATTGACTCCATAGCACTTCAGGATCTAATTCAACCCACCCAGGACGAGGATAAAGTGATTCCACCTGTTCAGGAAACACAGATAGCATTATTATGATGCCTAGTTCACAGAAACCTGGAAATACATTTGGGTTTGGGTTGTTTTGTTCTTCATTTTGTAAATCTCCTGTAAGAGAAGAAACAACAGTGTAACTTTTAAAACATTGTTCCGCACGGGCGTGCGACCTCTGGAAGACCTCCTCTGTTCAGGGGGAATAAAAGAAGCTCAAAATCCCTTAAAATAAAGAAGTCCAAACCCCCTGGAATAAAGGAATTTGTAAAACCCGTTTCAGAGCTGCAAACAGGAAAGCAGGTGTCTCAGAAAGCCGTTTCTGCCGCACTGCTGAACTCAGACGTCGATGTCTCTGAGCTTCTTAGTGGCAGCACGGCAGGCCAGGGATCACCTGTCAGACGAGCTTCCAGCGACAGGGAGGGTCAGCTCCACCGAGAGCAGCCCCTTCCATCTCCGAAATCCATCAGATTTCTTACACTTCGCCTCGCTGCAAGCTTTTCATTGCAGTAGGTAACAGTAAAAAAAGTTAATTCTGGATCCCAAAATCACGAGCCGTACAAACCAAAAGCAGCCTGAAATTAATGTTCTAAAGCTGACACTTTCTTTAACGGCGCTGTTATATGATGGGACGCGTGTAAACACAAGTCCTACGCAAATCTCAGCTATGCCCTACTAACAAAAGTGCTTTTGTTCAGAGAGAGATTAGTCGATAAGCGACCGAAGGGAAGGTAACCGGGAAAGGTGGGAGGGAGCGAGCACCGCAGTAACGGGGTGAGTGCTACGGCGATGCCGCGGGGGCCGGTGGCTGTGGGTTTCCTTTCACCCCTCGGGAGGGGGAGCCGCTCGTGTCCGCCCCGCCTCAGGGGATGCCCGTGCACCGGGACCAGCCGAGCCGGGTGAGCGGCTGCGAACGCCTGCCACGCCGAGCCCCGACGGCAACCCCCGCAGCCTCTCGGGGGCCCGGAGGTCGGAACCCCTCGGGGCAGAGCGAGCACGTTCGGCCCCGCCCGGCTCCCGAGGCAGGTGCCACCCCCGGCTGCTCTCGCCGCTCGGCCCGGCTCCGGACCGGGAGCGCGCCGCGCAACCCGCCCGCACTCACCTTCCTGTAGCTGGAGCCCCTGACGGCGGCCGCCCGGTCGTAGACGTGGCACTTCACCACCGTGCTGCCCACGTCCACCCCCAGCACGTACCGCGCCGGGGCGGCCCCGCTGTCGGGCTGCCCGCACGGCATCGCCCGGCGCGGCCCAGCGCGGAGTGAGGGCGGCCGGGCGGGCGNGCCCGGGCGGCTCCGCCCGCCGCGCTCCCGGCCCCGGGGTCCCGCTGGCAGAGCACGAGCACGAGCACGGAAGCAAAGCCTCGCGTTCCGTCTGTGCAGTCTCTACGTAAATCTACCACAGGCACGAAAAAAAGCCTTTAAGTTAAACACCAAATGTTAAGGGTTCTTCTAAAAGGCTGAATTCAGCGAGCGCCATTTGGAGAGATGCCCACGGTGCGATGCTGACCCTCCGTGACCAGAGTGCCTGACCCCAGCTCCTCCTTACAGTAAACGAGGTATGTTTGCTCCTGCGACTTGTCACTGAAGGCACTGAGCATCAATGGACAAATTACACATAGTTACACAAAGTCATGAGCTGCAGAAATTCTCTGGTGCCATCAGTTTGCTTAACAGGGGGAACGGCATCTAAAATTACTGTTGAAACAGAGTTAGTGACAGAAATGGTCCCGTACTGCCCTTAAATGGGGTGGTAATTTTTAAACAGAAACAACCAGAAATATTCACAGTAAACCAATAAAATTCGAAATGCTCAACCTAAACTAGTACCAGTAGAATTTAGTTTTAACCCGAATTTAATCAGAAGAATTAGTCAATTAGTTTTAACTCATTTAATTAGAGCAGAAAAAACAAAAGCAAAAAACGCATTGAAAATATTTCCTCCTTGCACTTCTGGTTTGGCCCCTCTTACAAAAAACTGCACTATAAACGACAAAACAGTATTATGTGAGATAAGTCTGACATTACTGGATCTTTAAACCAGGAATACTACCGACAGTGAAAGCCACATTAAGAAGAGGCTTCTCACCTCACATGGGCAGCCACAGAGGTCACTGGGACAAAGGTATGGATCACGGGGAAGTGAAGGCACATGAAAGAGAAAGCCAAGAAACGACTGCTTTACCTCTCCTCCCTAAGGAACAACACATTAAAAAGTCACAATTTCTTTGACTTTTTATTCTCTTTGACTATTTCTTGACATCCAGCTAATAGATGTATGTCAGGGAAAGGTACCAAGTACTTCAGTATCTGCTTAAGAGTACTTTCCTTCAAACTAATTTATCAAAACTAACAGTATATTAATAATAATTACTTTAAACTTCTGATGAAAGCTCCCTCAATAAGATTCAACACATGTAACTGGTATAAAAGGCTAAAACCTCTCCAAACATTCAAAAATTAAGAAGCCTTAATAAAAATGCATCTAGATATCCTTTGTGTTTTTACAGTATCAATACAAGTGGGGTCTGTCTCACTGCCAGATTAAGCAAAACTTCAAAAAGAAAATGCATGCAGGTTACTTTTTTCTTTCACAAGCTCTTAATGTAACAAATACATACCCTTCTGATTGTATGGAAGTGACCATCTAAAGTCGATTTCTTCTTGCAGATCTTAAATTCTGTTTAATATGTTAACAGAGAACTTAGATGTGTGGAAAAAGATAACCTGAACCAACTTGCAAAGTTTCAATGCATATGTAATCTTAGTTATAGAGAGCATGTATTAAAATTGCTTAATTGATGAGAGGCTTATGAAATACAAATTGTATGTTATCGTTCTGTTTGTAATGTCGTAAAAGTAACGCAATAAAGGAGGCAGTGGGCTTCGAGATGTGCGGAGCGTGTCCATACATGACTTATCTGGCGTTAGTTTATATTGGTTTGTCACAAATAGTATCATTCCCACACAGGCACTCTTTGTCTATCCAAAGCCTCTATCACCCTCAGAGAAAAATCTTATTGTCAATATGCATAAAAGCCCCAAGTTCATCTTAGTACAGGCAAGAAACATTCAATTTGAAGTGCAAATGTATGGACTTTCCTGGTAACAAGCCTGCATAACCTATACCAGCACGCTGAGTGGTCCTGTTTGAGTGAGAGCATGTGGGTGCCACAGCACTGCTCAGACAGGGAGCTGGCACACCTGGGGTCACACACCAAATACCTCAGCGGCCGTGTCCCGTACTCCTGCATCTTCTCTGCAGAAATCCTCTGTTTCTTTGCTCTCTGGAAAGTGTGGCTGGTCTTATTTTTTATTGGACTATCAAACCAAATGAAGGAGTGGAGGCACTCCACAGACCTGTCCAATGTTGTAGCAAAGGAAAGAGTTAAGTAGAACCAATCAAATGGTCAAGAAGATCCTACACTGCTAGCAGGGACAGCAAAACCCATACCATGAGTAATTTATACTGAATATTTCTAAGCAATATCATCACACTCAGCATGTTTCAGTCAGCTAGAAATACACTTTAGAGGATGATGCCAAGCAAGAGACCTCGAGAGATGGAACTGCTACAGACCCAGCAAACCTAATTCCCAGAAAGCAAACATCATCTTGACACTGTCTTGACATTTTCCAGGACCAGATTATTAAATAAAATTTCCAAATTAACTGTATTTTGGATAGTTGACTTTTTTTTTAAAATAAAAGTATTCTCAGGTGGCATTTCTGTCATGTGACTGATACATTGGAGCATCTTCATTCACCCAAGGCTTCCAGTATGAATCAAACTTGCTACTAGCACTCACTGCTAACAGGATTCCAGGCACTGAAATCTTGTAATGCATGAGATTTTATCTTCTCAGCTGTTTTTTTGGTCAAGATGCATCTATCCTCCTACTGCCTCCTCAAACTGTGAGTTACCATTTTACCCACTTACTTAGCTCTACCTTTTTAACAAGTTTTAACATTATGAAAGCACTGACCTGGGGCCCTTAGTCAGTTTGCACATAAACAAGAAAGAGCCCAGTAATTTCTGTTGCTCCATTGGCTGGTGCAGCCCATATCCATCATTCATTTAGACTCACCTGAAAACTTAACAGACGGACCAAAATGAAAGCGATGATCTTTACACAAATGTTGCTGCAATAATTTACCATATGACCCCTTCTCATCAGTTCGTCCTGTGCTCCTGCCAGAAGTTACCACTCTCGAAGTCAACAGACAGAACCACATGCAATCACATCACTTGCTAAATCACGTTATATTTGTGGGTAATTTGAGCTTTAGGCAGCCATGGGATGTTTCTTAAGGAGTTCCATTCTTGCTAAATCATCCCACCCTCACACTACAATCTGTACCAACCCAGCTGTTCTTGGGGCTCCACGATGAACTATTATGAAAAATAACACAGGGGAGAGTGCCAATCAGATTAATTCCTTGATAAGGTTCATAATGTGGCAACACAGTTTGTCATGTCCCAGAGGGAGCAAGTAATAAGAGACTGGTTAAGCCAGGATTTTCACTAGAGAATTGCACATCAAATCTGTGCCCACATGCATGAGGTTTTGCACTATGCCTGAGGAACAAGCGGTCCTTCCCTTCTGCCAGTTCTGCAACACAAGTAAACTTTGACAGGAAATGAGGTGGACTTTAGGACAATCAAGTTGTAAGCCAAGAATTTATCTACCAAAGCAAGTGAAGTGAAAACTGGTGTACTTACTGTGTTAATGTTTCATTATTTGCCCATTATTTTTACTCGGCCTAAGGAACATCTGCATTTGGAGAAATGCAATGTGTATTAACACGATAATGTCCATCATCCTCTGGATGTCTGCTAAGGAATTATTGTGTGGGCTGAAAATGACATAACTATGAAGAATTTTAAGAGTTCCTGTATATATCTATATATCTATGTGTGTGTGTATGTGTACATATATATGATGAATGGTCATGCGTACCTAGAAAATTCAGGGCTGAACAGCTCTTTAAAAGAACATTAATTTCAAGTCTAGAAACTAACAAAAAAATATTAAAAAGACAGAAAAATGGCCATCAATGAGGCTTAATTAGAACAAGAGAATGGATACACTAGAAGCTCAAGGGATGAAAAAGCACTTAAGAACTATTGTTTCAGTAAGACCTAGGCATTAAAAATAATTGCAATTACACAAAATACAGGTCTAAGTGTGATTATCAACCTTCATAAAGCACTGATGTTTACTGACCAAGTTTTACTAGAAAAAATAAGTTTTAATGAAAAATGCTTTTTCTGTCCTTTTAAATAATAGGAATCAGGTTTAATGTTTGCACTTGATGGCACTGTGACCACTCCTTTGATTTATACTGTATTTCAAAGCAGAAATGAAACAGGAAATTTGTAAATTATAGAAAAATAAGAGTAAACACCCACTCAAAAACTGACAGCAATAAGGAACTGTTGTTGGAACCATGGGTTCTTTTAATAAAGAACAGCCACTTACCTCATGATATCAGATTCTTCAAAACATTTATCAGTTACAGTCTCAATATTCATGGGTCCTCATGCACCTGAATTTGAATTCTTTTGGCCAAGAGTGTGTATTCAGACTGCCCTTATGCCCTTGATGTCACTGTGTCCCCTTTCCAGATACAGAAAGAGAAGAACATAACTGTCTCTCAGTAGTAAGGAATGCTGATTATGGAATACATAACGAGATCACATTGCAAATAGAATAAAAAAACATCCTTACTATAAGTAACAATTTCTTCTTTGAGATTCCTCACCCTTAGGGGTCACCTACGTAGTAGTTCAGATCAACTGAATTAAACTGAACAAAAGTCCTGTAATTTTTGAATGGGAGCATCCATGCAAAATTTACTCTGCACTAACTGATATATTTTCAAGTTATCCCTTCATTCAATTTGCTTGAATTTTCTTCAGTGCTATATATTGAGATGGCAGAACTCGCCATGCAGGGTAACAGCAGTTAAGAGTTCACTGACTCACCATCTGAAGACAGTTTATGAAATGCAAGATTTTATCTTGGTATCTTTAAGTTGAGCAATATGACCTGAGTGTTTACACCAACCAGACTTGTTCTATACAGAAAAACCAAGCTGCATACAGTTACACAAATTTGCAGCAGCTGGTCATGCTACGAGTGTACTCCATTCTTTATGCTTTGCTTAAAACAAGTTAGTTCACACTAAAATGTGTAAGAAAGAAACATTCTGCTTCTCAGTCATCAGCTGGTTTTGCACCTTGTTAACCATCATTAGGATTGAGCTAACTGGAAAATAATCTTACTGACTTTCCTATAGGGTTGGGGTTTTTTTAATCTAATTGGTGACAAGGCCAAACATTTTTTGGAAGGTCAGTATCATATTAAATTCTTTTATTTGCAAGGTGACCAACAGTCTTTCGAAAAAACTTTGTATTTTGATCTCAGTTGCAGTTGAAAGCCATCAAGAAACAGGAGGGCAGGTCCTGCTTCTGAGAATCACAGAAACTGAGATTTAATTTATGAGATTTCATGAGATTTAATTTATATTGTAAACTTCTGGGTTGGAGCATACACAAGTTCCCATTTAGTATTTGGAAATAAAACAGTGAAAATAGGTAATGTTTCTTGTTTCAACATTTAATCCAAGCAGACACAGACACAGTTTATAAAATTACTCTATTGCATAAGAGTTCTATATAGCATTTAAATTTTATGAATGTTTGTCCTTCAGTGTAGCATATATTCATATTCCAAAATATCTTTGCACAGTCTTTGTGCAACTACATGCTAAAAATCTGCAAATGCACACTTAACACTAAACAGCACAAAAAATACATTCTGTATCCATTCATATGCAAATTTAAAACATTTCACTTGGCAGATAAACAATGAAAAGTTATTTTAAAAAAATCAGAAACTACAAAAATGCACACATAAAAGTCTTCCCTTTTGGATTTTTAGTAAAATACTGCTCTGTATAAGATCTAATGAAAAACTCCAGTGCTTAGAAAATACTTTATATCTATGAGAAAAAGAAATGCTTAAATTTATATCTGTTTGAGTTAAACATAATGACCTTGGTAAAATATAAAAATGAAATCAAAGGCGACATGGCATAGATCAATGCAGATGTCACATCTACCAGGACATGTAAAACTGTAATTAACTGGGCACCAGGCAGTCACTTTCATAGAATAGATAAACTAAAAATCAGGGACTAATACAATATGCAGCAGCTACAGAATAAAGTGTTTAACCACCTATATATACTACACATAGCAATTCCACTTGAAGAGGGAGCAGAAATCTTAGTCTGAAGTAGAATAATTAATAAAAATTGCTGTGTTCACTGGTATATATGAGTATAGCATCCTCCATAACTTTGTTTCTCAAAAATCTACATAAATTGGCTATACAGACACATCAAAATTCTGTGATGCAAGAGTCTAACATAGCCTCATCTCTGTCACGGCAATTTTCAAATAGGCATTGTCTCTTATGATCAGATGATTCAGACAGATACAGTGGACTAATTAAATGTCACATAACCACTCCTAAAATATTGGCATGGCAGCATGTCAGTCTTGTGTTGCTAATGACAATAAAAAACAGAAAATACAACTTTCCCTTCACAGAATATGGCTTTGAACCTCTTGAGACTAGGTGACTATGAAGAAAACAACAAAATCAATGTAATTTAAGACTATTATATGTAGACTATTCCACAAGTTTTGTGATACTAACTAAAATAAAATAAAATTTCTTAATCTTGTTTTTACCTCTGTGATCTTTTTTATAGGGCTTGCTGCTATTCTACAAATACTGCTGAGCCAACAACTGCTTTGGAGAAATGAAAATTAAAAAACACTGTAACACAGTAATAATGTGAAACTTCATACTACACCAAGAAATGGAGGCAAAAAAACAAATGAAAGTCAGTCTACAGACTTGCAGACCCAGAATGAAACCTGTTCAGAAGCAAAAAAATTATTCACTCAAGTATGCTTTATTTTTACTTCCTGGGCCTTGGAGGAAAAATACTTCTTTTTCTAGAACAGACTAAAATAAAGAAGAAAAATGAAATTTAATCAGTGCCAGTAAGCAGCACCAACAGAGGTTTCAAATTTTTTCTTAGACTGAAGATTTGGACTGAATGTCCGTAAGAATGGTACATGTGGGTTAAAAAGAGTACAAGGACCTTTGAGCCTTCTTTTTTTTCCTATATGAACTAAGAATCCCATAGTTCTGTCCAAAAATTCAAGTCAGCTTTTTGTCTGAATATTCTTATGGAACCAATAGCAACACTTTCCAATAATTTAATTTTGCAACACAGAAATTCTCTCACAAAACTAAAAAAAAAATATTAAAAGTCACAAGTAACAAAAAATAACCTACTACAGAGAAGGTTTCAGGGCACAGACTATTAGAGGAAGAAATGGACTCTAAGTAAACATAACTTTGACAGCCATCTGGCAAAATGGGATGTCTTTAAACTCTGGCCATTTTTATAGTTTAGAAAAAAAAAGGGTATCACAAGCATTTAGGAGGCTATGCATATCTGTAGTAGATAACTTTGTTATTTTATCATTAGAAAACAATTAAATTGGTAGATTAAAAAAACCTAAATGTACTTTACCAAAGGGGTCTCTACTTTGCAAATATAATTTTTTTTATTGAATACATCCTATAAATTGATCTTCTGGAACAGATTGTGCAAGAGCAACCACTTTTTGCCACTCGAACACCAGACACACAGTAACACCTATGTTCTGAAAGCTGTAATGCTGTTGCCCTCTAGTACAAAACCCAGCAGTTCGTACTTAGAGCGGATTTGGCAGTTTCTCTGTAGTCGGCTTTTAATTACACTGATTGAATTCAGAAGGACCTGGAGTGCCAATATAAAAGCTGCATTTAAATAATTTTTCCTTTCTGTCTTATCACACTATTTAAAAACAAGCTGGAGTACAAAATGTCATGGTAAACACTGTTAGATGCCCAACTTATTACTGTTCCATATCCCTCCCAAAAAGCACATCCAACCTGAGTTAAGGTTGCCACTGTTATTGCTGCTTACCCAATATCGTCTGTAAGCCACTGTTGAGAAACTGAGGCACAAGGGATGGCATGGCAACCCTAACTCAGTATTTCCTGGCTTTTGCTAATTTAAGTGAAAATAAAATAAAAGTTTTAACATAATTTTATGGTTTTAATGACAACCTGAAAATCATAGCAAATAAAATAATTTCCTTCTATATTATACTTAAAGTGGCTGGTCTTTTTAATAGAGATTTCTGATTTTTTTAAATGATAGAACATAACAGTGGGGAAAGAATTAAAGATAAAATACACCTAGCTACCAGATTTATTCTGAAGATTTTGGTGCGCCAAAATTGACAGCCAGTTTTCTTGGCTTTCGCTTGCTGGAAGTGTTTGGTGTTGATTTGTTATGAGGAACACTTGGAGTAGCCACATTGTCTTGAAATGAAACAGTGGACTGAGCAGCTTGAGGAGATTTTAAAGGAGCTGAAGAACTATCTTGCTGAATGTGGTCAGAAGACATTGGCTGTTCATTCTTTAGTGGTGCAGCTTGAGGGGAACTCTGAAACTCCTTGAGTTCAAAGTTTTTCTTGCTAGCAGCCCTTTTTTTAGTTACCTTTAAATTAAATAAATATTATTTAACAGAATGCATTCTCAAAAAACTGCAAATACTCCACTCTCAGAAAACATGCATACATACCATAACAGTAATTTTCTAATACTAAACAGTACTTCACAATGGGGGTGTTGTTGCATTCATATTGTAAGCACACAAAAATACAATATTAAGACAAACCTGCTGCTCTTACCTGCAGAGGTATAAACTGGTTGTGAGAACCAACTGGTATAGTTCCTGCAAGGGACACATTTCCTGGATAGGAGCCAGTATAATAATGCTTAGGCACTGGAGTTCCCCAGGACACTGGACCAAACATGTGAGATGATGGAGGCATCATATTAGCTATGAAAATAAGAAACTTTTAGCTCTCTTTCCTCAAAAAAAAAGATACAAACTCCCCAAGAGCCCAGGAGTTCCCCAACGACATCTGTCTGCATGTTGTTTATCTTTCCAGTATGCCTCATATGCTTAATATTTACTTCAAAATAGCTAAGTATTTATTTATTATCAAAAGCCCCCAAACAAACAGAACTACCCCTAGATGACAACACAATTAAGAGCACGAAGTCATAGTATCTGCATTCCAGAGTACACATCATGTGGGATCTCTGCAGCTAATACAGCTGAGCCAACTGTATTAGCAGAAGGCTGCAAGTTTAGTCCATCATCTAGGAACACAGCAACAACAGAGAAACCCCACAGAAAAGAGATGTAGCAGCTGCTGTATGGGTTTCTAGGATGCTACAACGGTGCTGACTCATTAATTCCTAGCTGTGAATGGGAACTTCAGTAGAATACAAAACAGCTGGGAGCCAGAAACAGCACCAGGACTTTTAGCATGTTTTGGGGGGTTACTTACCATGCTCATGTTTGACAGTGTACAAGAGAATTGTGATGTAGCACTTCAGTGAAAGTTGGTTATACACAAATAAAAACACTATTGTGTGGAGAAACATTAACTATATGGGATGGGGGGGAAATCTGTGTAAAAATCAAGGAAGTTATTTCTTACAAATTCTGGACTGGGATTATCTGCTTTGAAATAATTACTGTTGTTTTGAAGGAAATGAAATAAAATAGAAAAAGCACCTAAGACTGAATGGATAAATCACATTCTTGAGGAAAAGAAATAATTAATAGAGATGATTCTTTATACTGAATTAATCTGCACGTTGGTGAGAAGAGGATCATGAACTGTTTTCAAAACTGTTCACACACCTGAATACCAAAAAATGGGGCTTTCTGGAAGGCATTCATTTTCATATAAAGAACCACCACAATCAGAGGATTATCGTGATATTATCTGAAATGTGTACTAGTCAAACACCTACCAGGGGGCTGTGCAAACACTGGAGGAATTGATCCAGGTGGTACAGGAACTCCTAGTGGTTGGTAATTTGGAAACACTGGTGGAGGCGGAGGTGGGGGCGAAGCAAAATTGACTCCTATAGAACCCTATGAAGAAGGAAACAGAGGTTCACCAACAGTTGCACTGCAACAGAGACGAAGATTTGAAGAGATTTTTTACATCCTCACCAAGCGCTGTAAAGCAAAGAGCGCGGCTTTCTCCTTCGCTTCAGCTTCGGAATGACACTGCGGTCCATGAACCAACAAACCATTTGACAGCTTTATGTGGCAAACTGTCATGGTCTAGAAAAAAGAGAGAAAAGATTTTTGAGGGAATTTGTATTGCTAACAAACTGTGAGACAGAAACAGAGGTTGGTTGGTTCGTTTGTTTGTTTTAAAAAAAGGCAGCAAAGGGAGCTAAGGTTTATTTTCAGATAGATTTCAGTGGTCAGTCCAAATATTTAATATAGAACAGTTGATACAAAGTTGAGAACTCGTACTTGTGCAGAAAAAAACATTTTACCTGTGGTGTTTTTAGGAAAGAGAAATCTGGTTGTGACATTCCAAGAAGAGAACAAATACGAGAAAGTTCGGAAACAGTAGACAGCGCAGGCTGTGGACAAGGGAAAGGGTGACCTCCAGTTTCTATCGCTGGTGTGTTCTGGGGGCCTCCAGGGCTATGCTTGTTCATATAAGCAGCTGACAAAAGGGAAAAAAAACAAAAGCTGTATCACAATTATTTTCTTCACTAACAGGATGGCAACTTGGTCATTAGCAAAAAAAAAAAAAA
>VZTG01008359.1:65794-95274 GCA_013397845.1 Melanocharis versteri
AAAAAAAGGCTTATTGAATTTTTTCCTAGTATTTTCATACTGTTTAACAAAAACCAGGAGACTACATCTGAAGAGAGTTTTAGATCCAAATATAGAATTAGAACTGAAAAAAAGATGGAAATTTTATTACTATAGTTTGATAAACAGTACCCTGCTTAATCTGTGTTCTAAAATGTCACTACAAGGTGAAGCTCTGAATTATGAGCTGATGGTTGAACGTACCCATTTTTTTTGTTGGTCGATATTGCACAGCAGCTCCATGGCAGTCCTGTCTACTAGAGGGAGCAGGAACATCATTAACTTGTGATTTCACTTCATTCCTTGTTTGCAGATCTGAGCCATCTATCTTCAAGATCTCTTTGAGCATCTGTGTTCCTTTCTTTAAAAATAAAATAAACCACTCAGGAACATGCTGGCATTCAGATAACATGACCTTCTTAACACTGATTATCATAACTGGTAACAGAATCTTTACTTTTTATTTTCCAATCAGTTATATTTTATTAAAGCAAATGTAACAGCATCTTAGCATAAACAAATGTGTTTGCTAATTTTCTTTGAGAATAGCTAATTAAAAACTCATTAATATGTTTAAAAAAGCAGTATGAGGTTTCATGCAGTTTCTTTAAATAGAAGCATTGATGCTAAGATAGCAGATGCTAAACTGCAATGTAATGATTCCTGCAATATACAGACCATAGCAAATGACTGTGGTGACAGATGTTCCTCGTTTGTAGCTCTCGCTTCCTTGGAATAAGTCTGCACTTCATTTTCTTTGGAAATTTTCAAAGAAGCTAGAAGGCTTTCCAGTTCATTGTCCTTCTTAAATTAAAGAAAAAAAAAGGTACATCAACTTAGTGTATTTACAAGCAGATGCAAGAGGAAAAGTATACGAATTTGAGGGTTATTTTATTCTCATTCAGATTTTTTTCTCTCTTAGCTTGGGCAGGTCACAGTCATGTCTGTTCAGAGTGTGAACAGATATCCAGAGACTGCATCAAGTTCTGCATATTAAAATATGCAAGTCTTGACCAAGAGCGAATTGATTTAAAGAACAATCAAAGTTACACAGGTTTGTTGTCTTTTTTAAGCAAGAATTTGCACACAAGTAACCAGGAACAACTGGAACAAAATGGAGTGGAAACTGAAGTTACTCAAAGAGCATAAGAAAGTCAACTCTCTAGATCCTACCTTTCCACCTGTGCAGGGACCATCAACTGCAGCCTTCTGAATTACAGGCACGTTGGGACTTCCATTCCTTTTCAAAAGTTTGACATTGTACTTATTCACACCTGCAAAATTCTGAAATAAATTCCAGCAATTATTATTGAATACTCTATTACTCATTATAACACAATCATACTAGAAATGCATCTGCAAAGAGCTTTCACAAGCTAATATTCTTAGAGGATTTCAGCTTACTGAACACCTAGCATTTTTGTTTTCCCATTACAGCATAGCTTTTAGAGTCTAAGAGGAATAGGAAAGTTGTTTGGTATCATCATACATTTTATGCACTTTCTCTCATATTCTGTTTTTAAATCTCTAATGAAAAAAAAAAATCTCCAAAATAAATTTGCCTACTAGAAGAATCAACTAAGATGCCAGTTCAAGACAAATCCGTAAAATGATAAGTCATATCAGAGTAAAATGAAAAGAAAAGAATAGATTTACTCAGTACAGACAAAATTACCTGTTGGTTTGACATTTTATTATGTGGTTGACTTTCACCTCTTGTAACTTTGGAATCTTCTTTAACTACAAAAGAATGCATTCTTTAGAAATGCTCTTAAAAACTGTAACAGTCAAGACTCAAAAAAATTAGTAACCCCATACAAGTGCACAGAGTTGCATTAACTTGAATGGTTTTATCAAATGTTTAATTTTTACTTCATAGGTCATTTGGTGTATGCTTTTCTTCTAGGATAAAATAAAATTAAGTATATCCAATAATATACCTAATTTTCTATTCTACAAATATGATCACAAGCAGATTTTCAAAGACACATGTGTTTTTTTGTTTGGTTTTTATATTAGATAGGTGGCAAGTCAACAGAACACAGAACGACTTGCCTAAAAGGTTCAGGATTAAGTGTGGAACAATCTAATATGCACACCAGGGACATTATTTGACAGTAACAAGTGCAGTGTAGTGTTTATAAAACTATAATAAATTATTTCCTGTCAAAAACTACAAAAAGCCAAAAAGTTCATCAGACATTTCAATGAAGGTCAGATAAAGCAAGTAGTTCCCATAAACAAAGTTTCTAATTATAGTACTTACATTTTTTATAAGGCTCCTGTTTTCTTTGCTGACATTTAAAGCTGCCATCATTGAAGCCTGGCTTATAAAACTGATGGCCAGTTCCCAGCTTGATTTCCTGAGGTAGAACTGCACCCTAGGGTTTCAAACATCAAAGCTTAACCAGAAAACTGGGTATCTATTATTTACATAGTAGTGTAATCATAGCCCTATGATTACCCCCTTCCAGAGCTCTGCATACTCCATGTAACACCACTTTAATCCAGAGGATTTATTTGTAACATGAAGTTTTCAGATACAATGAACCGATGTATGAAATTAAATACCTTCATATTTTGAAAGCAGGGGTCTGTTTAAAGTTTTTATACAAACCTTCTCATGCATGTTTTGTTGAATGTGATGAGACTTCCCAGAACTCTGCAATGACTGCCATATGCTGCAGAATTCATCATCTTGCTTATTGTGTGCCTGGCAAAATAAAAAGCAAGACCCTCAACAAACTCAGCAGTGATAAATTCAACTTTTGAACAGCTAAGTATTTACCAAGACATTCTGGAAATCGTAAGGTTCAAGTTTAACAGTCCTCAGATGACAGATATTTTCATACTGACACTAGTACAAGTTGCAGGTAATCAATTACAAAACAAGCCATTGTAGTGGACTGCAGTTACAATTTTTACCAAGAATCACTACTAAACTGAAGTGAGCTTAATTTGATGATTACGTATAATGCAACTCAGGTAACAGTTCAGAATTGTTTCAAAAGCATGCTTTCATACTGGGAGTATTCTTAAATTTTATTGTTAATGATTTATATCATAAGGCCTTACCAAAAAGGCTCAATACTTCATTACATTACAGATATGTTACCGTAGAACTGAAGCCCAGCTATGCAAAAAAAAAAAAAATTAAAAATCTAATATCTAAACAAGGATAACACAGGATATTATATTCATTCAGGATTCTGTATCTGAACTAAAACATCTGATGTACTAAAACAAAGCAATTTATTAATCATGAAAAAACGACACCCACCCTGAACAGAGGGCCAAAACAGAGACATTTGGGTCCGATACTAAATGAATCCGAACACTCACTTTATTTTTCTGATTGCCACTCAGAAATGATCCTTTCTGGGGTGAGTTAGAGTTGCCCTGATTTTCAGCCCTGAGATTGTAATGTTGTCTTCCATTCAGTTGCTAAATCGTTGAGAGAGAAAAAAAATCAGAAGTGTTTCAGTGTCATACATTTTCTTTTGGAAAGTAGTTTTTCTTGTATGGACTTGAAAAACATGAGACAACTGTTTTCAAACACACTTACAGCAACATGAAGTTACTAATTAAGGTAAGTTTCTTTAAAGAAGTCTCTTGTTGAAAAAATAAAGTGTCATTATACCACCAAGAAACTCAATTCAACTGTAATTTTTCCTCCTTTATTGTAGTTTCAAAGTAAATCATAACCAAGAAGCAAAACTGATAGGGAAATCATGTCTTCCCTTTGTAAGCATGGACAAACAGCCTACAGGAAGCATTAACAGGACCAAAGCTTTAGGGAAATGATTGCATCTCTGCCCAAACACACTATTTGTTGACACCAAATATGGTGTCCCTGCTCCCAAATTAAGTATCTGTCCCTCAGAAAAGCAACTGGAGTTACTCAGAGCAAAACAACCGCCAAAAAAGAAATTTTAGTCCTTTTCATTATTAGATTAATTCATTTCTCCAACATAAGAATTATTCTACTTCTAATATATTGACATAAAAACGAAATTTTGTTTGGACCAATGAAGATAACCATGTTAATACTTCAGATTATAGGGAAAAAACATTTTTGTACAAATGCAAGAAAAGTCTTACTTGACTTTTTTTGAGTAGGACTTACTAGACTTACTTGAGTAGGAACAAAAAGGGAGCGAGGAGAATGGTTGAGGCCTCCCAGATGCACTTTTTGTGAGCATACAGATGACAGGTCAGATGTATATGAGTTGTAGTTATTCACTGCTGGCTGAGGTTTAACTATGGCCATCAGCTTTTGATTTCCCATTTCTGACCGACTACCATGAGACAGGTTAATTAAGGCACTTGAGGGCAGGCGATAACCTCTGGCAGGTGAGCACCTTAAGAAAAGTGAATTCCATAGTTGTTTCATGCAGTTTAATTGTTGCCAAAAGACAATGACTCAAGTTTGAACAACGTAGGCTGAAAACTATCCAATATTGAAATCTAGGAGCATTGCAGACAACCTGAAACCCATGGCTCCCCTTTGCCCTCTGGCTGTCAAACAGTAATTACCACTACTCTCAGTTTATACTGTACCTTTCAATGCTGAGCTTAAAGAAATGTTTAAGATGAGTGAATTGTTATAGCACAGTTCTGTAGTAAATATTTCTCTAAAAGAACCAGAAAACAATATTACTTTATTTTTCAGAAATGAAAACTGAAGTTTCAGGTTCAGTAGCAGAATTACAAATTGAAGTTAAGCAGCATTTCTGAACACTGAGTACTATCTGTGTTACAGGACATGCAAGGGCTATGTTTGTGCTATGACTGCTGAACACAGGTAGTAGGTAAGAATCTCCTCTAATTTCCATCATTAAAACCTTAATTTAGGTAAGAACGGTAAAATGAAGCCTCCTGGGTATATTTGAGCACTTAGAAGTTTAGCTGTTTACTTCAATACAGAAGAGTTATCATACTTTTAAAAACAAAAGCACCTCCACCTCCTGAAGAACAGTTCAGGTTTTTAATGGTGGTTGGAATTTAGTGCCTAAGTATCAACTATTTAGTTCAGAGTCCCTCCTTCAGAGGAACAGATGCCTTCTGGCTAATTTTTAATCTACATGTTGAACACATACTGATAAGAACCTATTTTCTACATATTTGTTTAGAAAGATATCTGGATCTAGTGCTTTATTCTGCTGTTTCAAGTCAGAAGTTCATACATCAAAAAAAGCCTCACAACCATTTCCACAATATAATATGCTTCATAAAAATTACCACCACTCAAAGAGAATAAAGAAACACAAAAGAAATAAAAACTGACCAACACTGCCAAGAAACAAAGTTTTAAGAAGCGGCATTAAAAATACTCAACCAAACCAAAGCCAACAATTTCATGCCATTTATACCAATAGCATGAAATGACTCTGAACTCCCCCACACAAACCTTATAGTGAGGCCTCCAAGGAATTCTTCATCAAACAAAACTTCAAAGAGCACATCTGTTTCTCTAGTAGCTATAGAAAACAAAGTAAAACATCATCCTATATAGCTACTTCCATCTATACTATGTAAAAATCTATACTAGTTATGCAAGAAATAATGAAAAGACCAAAATGAACAACAAACCCCCAACTAATTTCTCAGTAATTTCAGTAACAGGAATTTGTAAGTGCTTCTCAAGGTCTCACATATGTCTGCCCTTTAAGATATAGTTTCAACAGAAATGTGCCATGCATAACACCTAACCAATGTGCATTAATAGAACTGCAAATTACAGCAGTATGTCACAGTTGTCAGAAACTGTCAGAAAAGAGATGCAAGCCACTTCTACATTCAGGCAGTCAGAAACTAACAGCTTTAATATTAAATTCTTGCATAATGATAGACTAATACACCTTTAAAATTTTATTAGTATATAAGAATTATGAAGAAAGAATTTTTTTTTAAAAACTGCACCCAAGTCTAATCTATTTGAGATTCTGTGAGATGCAAACTGAATGAGAAAGCAACTACTGAAATGGCAGGTAAGAAAACCATTTGTAATACTCGATCTCAAACTGCTACACTCTGTGGAGCTCGATAAATCCTTTCATTTACTTGAAATAGATTTATGATTAATCTTCTAGTCAAAGCTGATGTATATCCATGCCAATTAACAGAAATAGAATATCACAGAATAAAAATACAAATTCAAAATAAAATTTTGAAAATTCAAAATAATACAAATTCAAAATAAAACAATTTAAGACAAATCATATTTGATAAAAGTTTTATGTTCAATGTAAGTATTAAGGCTAATACTTGGTTTTATGTCTACTTCACTTAACCTTGCCCATATTTTCCTGTAACTTCATTTTGTTCCTTTTCTGATCTGCCTTCTTCATATTAAGAAGAAACAAAGAGTAATTTCTAATTCATATAGGAAGGAACATAGGGTAAGTAATTTCTTATTCAAAGAACAGCTGTATAACACATGAAATGAAAACAGAACACCTGTAGGTTTGACTCAACACAGTAAATATGTCATTAACAGCTTCAAGTTGCATATGCTTCATAGTGAAAAGTGTCTGCATTCACAACCATTACACAAAACGCTGTCCTGAAGCCTGCTTTCACATCACTAGCTGAGTTGTTAAATAGCTATAATCATGAAGAAAATATTACCTCCTTTAATTCCTATAATGGTGCCTCGGAGACCAACTGGAACAGAAAAGTTTTCTCTGACATTGACAACACGGTCAAACAGCTTGTACTCGGCATCTCGATCTGGAACAACCCCCTTCTGCTGTTCTAATGGCTGACAGTGACAGTAACCAAAAGACTGTGTTAATGTATGCAAAACAATTAGGATTACAATAACAATGCATTTATAACAATATCTGAGACACACTATAAAGTAAACTTGCTGGGGAAAAAAAACATAGAAAAAATCCCCCCCAAAAAACACCCCAAAAAATAAGCATTCCCTCTCCAGATTCAAAGCAAACTTTCTTTTTTCACCCTTGCAACTCTCACTCACTGCTTCTGCCTGAAAAACAAGTGTTATACACTAGTTGATCAAGAGGACCAACTCAGACAGAACCAAAACATCGAGTGTAACCTGCCTTTATCAGTAACACAGGCAAGATGAGCAGTTGGTCCTATGTGAAGAACTGAATAAAAAGTAGAACATGGGAAAAGAGACAGCAGAAAGCACATTTTATTTTGCCTTCATTATAGAGCCAATAAGAACTGTAGAAGCATAAAGGACAGAATGTAGAAAACCGAAAGTCAGTGTCCTGTAGGACAGAATTTGTAGTTAGAAGAAGTTCTCTTTCCTTGTAGAGACAGACTAGTGTCCTCAAAATTATTTTCTAGAAGGCATAATAAAATCTTTCCTTTCATCAATACTGTCATAAAATGTCATTCTCCTAATTTTGGTAATCTTAGGTAAAATACATATGATCTGGAAAACTTAACCCCCACCCAACCTGTTCAGATCACTTACTCTGTACAGCAAATGGGGTTTCACAGTTACTCGCACCTTCTTGTTGCTCTTCCTCTGCTAAAGGAAAGGAACAGAAAGTCTTTACATATCAGTGTAGGAACCAGCACTGGAATAGGTAAAACAAAACTCCTGAAAAGGTCATGTAGAATTCTTCAGTTTCTTTTAGATAATGGTACAGAGATTTAATGAAATCTTTAGATTAAGTCTAGTTTTTAAAATATGGTGGATTTCATACCAAACTATTAGTTGTCCAATTCCAGATTTCACACCAATTTTATTAAGGTGTCCTTGCAAGCTATTTCAAAAAAATCAGCCTTAGCTTTTACTTTAGTAATTTCCTTGGCCACTTTCTTCATCTGTGGCCTTCAGAAAATAACTTTCTAATTTTCTGCAGACCAAAGAGAAACTGCAAGGGAAGAACAGCTGGGATTGCACATAAAAAGAGCACTTTAGTATTTTTCAATATATACCGATACCTGTTCCTTTACAAGACCACCAAAAGGCACAGCTCAGAGTACGTCCCACTGCTGATAAATCACCCCTAAAAGAGTGAATCTCTAACAAAGATTAATAATGAACTCTTCTGAATTTCTGGGGTAATTCACATTACAAATCCAGATTTTACATCATATTCTGTGTACTTTTTCTTTGGAATGGCAAGTAATCTTCAATTGTCTTATTCAAATTCAAGAACTTCAAAAATAATGAGCACTGCTTTTTGGTCCACCCCTGCTCACAGTGACACCAAGCTGCATACCTTGCATTTCTCTATTTCTTCTTCAATTTTCTCAACAATGGCTGCATCCAAAATTTGCAAGTCACAAGATGAGCGAGACAAAGCAGACACAGGATGCGCCTTTAACCAGGCAACAATTTCTTGCACTTTCTCAGCTCTGAATAAAAAATGACGTGAATGAAAGCTTTTAGCTGCATAAACCAGGCATTTTACTACGTTCCCTAATTTAATCAGTCAATTATTATCATACAGGTGCAATGACTGTATATATTCATAAAGTAATGGAATCTAAGACTTTTGTATGATTTAAGAAAAGTCTGAATTATACAATACTATTTCAAAACCATAACCTAAAGTCTTGTTTCAGAAAAAAAAATTATGAAATTAATTAAAAGTATTCAGCAAAATAAGTTTGCATCCAACCAGATGTGATTACTGGTTCTGTGACCAGCTGTTTCTCATAACACAGGAAGAAAGAACTTCACAGGACAAGCCTCTCTGGTAAAAGGGAGCAAAAATCTGAGATTCTTCTACAAGAATAGTCCCACGCTGATGTATCACCAGGTAAGAGTCCTGCAGATTTATTGACTGAAGCCTGTGAACTGGGTTTATTGTCTAATAAATAAAGCTGTTTCATGTTACCATACTGTGTCTGGAACCAAGGTTGCTATTCTTCTCCCATGTAAACGTATGCTAAAAATGTGCGAAGTACTTTCAACTCTGTAAGACTTATTTTTCAAATTCAAACTGATTTTAGACAATTCCCACAATTATTGGTTATTTTTTCAAAAATTATGACGGGTCATAGCTGTGCTTACTGAAGGTTATTTTAAAAACAAGAATTACAAAGAAGCCACTGAAAATTGTATTTCTCATTTACTGGACTTGAGGTTGAAGTCTGGCAGAAACTTGGACTCCAAGACTGAAAAGCACAGCATTCAAATGATGTTTTCAGCCATCACTGAACAACCTGGCTACTCGAGGAACAGCAAGGTTTCAGTTACACAGCAGACACCACACAATCACTACCAATTTCACAACTGTCAGTCTTTATTCTCCTTATTGTAGAAAAGAAGTAAGGACCATGGCTCACCCATTCTCATCCTCTCCAGGCCAAATGTCATCTTCGTAGCAGATGTCTTCCTGGCTGTTCTTGGCTACATAATTAAATAGTTCAGGCACCCTAAAAAGCCCCAAATATATGGAAGATAACTTTAGTTTCACATCAGCACAGACCACAAAGAAGCCCCATCAAAATCAAGTCTGGTGGGCTTCAAAAGTTGTGGAGCCCAGATGGGTTATTTTTTACTTTATTTAGTATCATACTGTTAATTTTTCAAAGGCTGTTCACGAAATTACTCTACGCCAAAACAGAACACTGGAATAAAAGAAACAAACTCATCGTTCTTAGAAGATCTGTGACCACAGGACAAATTCTCTAATGATTGATACAAAGGTGGGTAATTTGAAGCTCATATCCAATGATTTACCTTTCTAAATACTCAGCAAGTAGTTGTTCTACTGCAGAAGAATACATCCATTCATTTCCAACTTTCTTAGTATAGCCAGGAACTTCTTCATTTTTCTTATTGAACTTCAGGTTTAGCCCCACATTTGCTTTGTGATCACCATGAGGACTGGAAATAAGAAAAAGTTCATTAATGAGCAATAATAGGCGTGTGTATGTGTGCACACATTAAAAAAAACCCTCATAAACACACATTCTTGGCCTTAAACCACAGAAAAAATAAATTAATTCTATTGTTTACTTGCTAACATTGTGTCAGCTGTAAATGTCACAGGCAAAAATCTATGCTATGGTAGCTGTCCACCTGTGTGCCTATATTTCATTGCAAAGGAGGGTAGGAAATATTTTACATTTCTTCCTGAACTGAGATCTAATCAACCACAACCAACCTGGCATTTACCAAGCTGCAGAAGGATGTCCATGAACAATCCATCAGAAACAAATGTACACATTAGATCACAAAAAGATGCTCAGGCATCAACCATATCTTTAGAGAGGAACTACAATTTTGACATTCACAGGACTACATGGATTGCCTCCCTTATGTATTTTAAGCAGTCTTAACTAGTTCTTAAAAGTAGCTACAGGTACAATTAATCTCCCTTTATACTAGCAGTAATAAGTACAATGAAATTAGATCCTAATTCCACTTTTTTATTCTCAGTGTGGCAAAGTCAGTTTAAATTTCCAATTCAATTTTGCAAACAGCTAACCAGGAAAGTCAATTTTATGTCTGTCTACAATACGAAAGCAAACAGAACTGTCCAGTAAACAAAAATTTAAAACATGTTTCTGATAGAGAAAAAGCACTGCATATCAACTTAGTTTACAGCAAATACATTTCAAAGAAAGCTTCATGTCACAAAACAGTGTACACTCAAAAAAACCAGCACTTAAACACAGCCAAAATTCTGGAGAGTTATAGCAGAACCTAGAAGCATTTCTACATTCAAAATTCACAAAGAGAACTTACTTCTTCTTTGATCCTCTTCCAATAAAGATACTCCCTGTAAATCTGGAGACAAGATATCCACTTACTCCAAGACGGCTGGCCAAAATATATGCAGGATTGTATTTCACAGAATATTTCTTTAAAACAAACAAACAAAACATATTGGCAAGGCCTAAACCATAAGGATTTTTATACAAAGGGCAAATGAATGATATGGAAACATCCCTTAAAGACATTTACCATTGCAAAATCTATTTGATACATTGTTCAAGCTTTTACTAGAAAAGCAGAAGCACTCACATGCTGGTTCTGTATTAAAGTATCAAGATGGGGTTCACATGGAATATTAAAAACTACTCGGATTCTACCTTCTGGGATCACATCATGTGAATCCTGAACCTTGGAGAGAAACACAAGACATTAAAAATGCTATAAAAATGCTATTTAAAAACAGATAACAGACCTCATGGTCTACTTTATCAATAATTTTTCTGCAGTAGGCACAGCGATGCTTTGGATTCATCACCTTGCTTTGACCTATACATTGCTTCCTCACAGAGCCAATCAGTCAGCATTAAATCAAAGGAATTCATGACGGAAAATATCACAAAATAGGAACTTTATGTATTATCCCAAATAACTACAAAAAAATAATCCTGCATTCAAGTTCTGCTCTTTTTCCCCTTACGCAAGCAACGAGGACAGGGAAAACAGAAGATCCCTCTCTTTCTCGGACTAAACCACCAGGGAATCCTAGATTTAAAATTTTAGCTAGCAAATGGCCACTACTGTCACACAACATCTTCGATTATTTTAGGTTTGCAAAAAATAAAAATCTACAGGAAAAAATTATGAAATTACTGGAACTAACTTCTCCCATGCAGCCGTAGTAAGGAGATCCCAGCATGAAGGCTGTACTTCCAGGAGGAAACAAATCATCCAAAGTTTTGATGTTTGAAAAACGAGAGTCAAAGGCTTTGATATCCTACATGAAAAAGACAATATTGATAATCTTAAACATCATTCAGCTCCAGTAGAATAATTAAAAAGTTTATATAAATAGACACTTAGTGTAAAACATAGTCTGAAGTAATTCAGAGAAGATACTGAACTTGTATATTTACCTTGACAACTGTTTGGTAAACAAAAGGAAGAACTTGTTTAGACCACTGCTTCTCCAAATAAACTTCTCCCTTCTGGTTTAGTTGATATCTATTACCAGTGAGTAACTGAGCATATACAACTACTGATGTTTCATGGATAATTATTCCTTTCCTTCTCTGGTACCTGAATGCAAAGCAGAACATTTAGCTTGATTACAATAAACAGAATTGAACTAAGAGGGCAAAATTAATTTATTGAGGTAAAAATAAATAAAATAAAAAACCCTCTTTAAAAAAGGACTCTAATAGTTTTCTTCTTATTTTGCAAAAAATACCCAGAATAAATGGCTTACCCAACTGCTTACCCACTGTTGCACAGCCATCACTACAGAGCTCAGAGTATTAATTTAAGCACATTTTACCTTTACAGTGGAAGGGTTAGGGGTAATTAAATCAGTTAACTCAAATGACAGATAATGAAATGCCAAACTGGTGCTGAATTGATTTCTGCCTTTTCGCTTTTATATATATTCTCTATATTCTTTACTATACATTTGTAGCTCTGTATCCTATCATAGTATTGATAGCTAGCATTTTACCTACTCTATTAGACAGAAAGACAAAATAAATTGCCCAGCAGCTCCAAGCTGGGGGTCCAAGGTTAGATACTCTGGGAAGCCAAGGTTGAAACCAGCTCTTGAGACACATTTCCATAAACAAAGTTTTATTCCTATCTAAGTGGGGGAGGGAATTCAGAAAGGGTTGAACTGAGGGGGAATTACCTCATCACCTATGTCTCTAACTGGGGATTCTTGTCAGTTATGCTGATTTGCTACACATAAAAATTGTATGTGCTTTATGTCACAGGTGCACCTTCAGGCCCTTTCTATCCAGCGTGCTGTGCACCTAAGGATCCTTAGAAAGGTAACTCCTTTTTATCACCTAACTGTGTCTGGCTTGTGATTTTAGGACAAGCAAAAAGGCATCAAAACTACCATAACTCAATTATAGTCTGCTGAGCCCCCACATTCTAGAAGAGCAAGAGCTGTATTCAAATTTATCAGTGCTAAGCTATTTGAGTTGCAAGTTGATACTGTATTACTTCATTCTACATACCACCTACAACCGAAGATTGCTAACACCAGAACAGAAAACTGAGAGAGAGAATAAATACTGAGACTCATTCATTTGACAATTCTTTTGTAACAGCATCTAACTTTAGTTACCTCAGCACTGACTCCATATATTCTGAAATTTCAACATAAGCTCTTTTATGCTGTTGTTTTAAATTTAAGCAGACTTTATTAACCTTTATCAAGTGTGCAGCAGCTCTTCTGTGCTACTTAAGTCTGTAATATAGGAACAAAACACAGCCAAGATATAAAATGCAAAGCTACACTTTAATTTTTGAAGTTACTTACTGCTCTGAAATGCCTTGAACTTCTTTTACCCACATGCTTTGTTCCTTATCTCCAACATAAGCCACTTTAGTCGGGGGCACTGCATTTCCCATGTAAAGCTTCTGTGTGCCATGTGGTTCTTCCAAATAAAACCTTGAGGATATTATGACAGGTAGGAAATTTAAGCAAGTAAGATTAACCCAGACATAACCAATTGTGAGCAAAACTTAAAATAGTTAGAAATTACTTGTTAAGGATGTGGAAGACTTGCAGCATCGTTTTCTCTATGTCTTCCAAACAGGCCACACAGCATGGTTTTTTAATAAAAATTACCAGTACACGTGCAATTTATAAAGGAGAATTGTATAGAAATGTTCACTGTGTGGATTTCTGTGCATGCATTTTTCCTTCAAAACTAAGAAGGAGCTCTCCCAAGCTTCTACATCTATAACAAAACAGTGGAAGACCAGAGCGCTACAGAGGCAACCAAACCTCAGAACAGTATTAAATATTCTTCACCAAGCAGCCCTCGTTATATCTGGACTAACTTGTTTATAGTTTTACAATAAAACCAAAATTTCTGTGCAGCCCAAGGAACTCAATTGGAAAAAAAACCCAACAAAGACAACAAAGAAGTATGTATCAGGTAACTCTTACTTAGTTTCTCCATCTGACACTGCAACAACTCTGGCTTCTTCAAGGTGGGGCCAGTTAACAAAAACTCGCTTTCCAAGTACCGAACTGGCAACATTTTCTACCATCTGAAAAAACCCAGAAGTTTTATTACTAATTGTTTAACATACTAAAAGATTTTTTTACAGTATTGTCAAACTGTTTTTGTAATAAAAACTACAGCCGTTAAATAACGTATTTTCTTGCAGAATAAAAAGCTCATTTTATCTTATTAAAATGTATTTGATACAGATTACATAATCCCTGATTAAAAATGTGTCTCTTTACATGTTGCATGTGTTACTTGGAAGACCTGGGCTAATTTATGTGTCTGATATAGGTTTACCTAGTACTCCTTTTGTTAAATCACTTAGAACTATTTATGTCTCTGGGACACAATAAACAAACGACAATTTGAGATTACTGAAGTATTTTGTATGATACATTTTACTTATTTATTACATTGAAAAAAAGGAAACAACATTTATGTCCACAACTTGCTAGCATATGTAAATTCAGTCTCACATTATGTTCTGTTTTTCTAAAGAGTTTCTGGTATTTTTTAATACATTAATTGGGTTTATTTAATTTTTGCTGCCATGTATCTTGAATATACACTCTCTCTATCTCTCTACTGCAAAATCATATCATATTATATTGTTTTCCTGCTCCCTCCCTTATTTTATTTATTTCTGAATTTTTTTCTTTTCTGCACTTGTCATTTGTTACTTCGACTCTTCCCTCTAATTCCTCTATCAAACAGCCTCATTAGAGTGGAAGGCGTCGAGTCTGCTTTGTTGATTAAAAGGAAACACTCTTTCTTTTTTAGTGGTCATCTCTTCAGTTACACAAATGACAAACAACACTGGACTGGGGACTGCTCCCTTGCATTTATACCATCAATTAGCCACTGGCTCCTTACCCAAGAACATCTAAATGCTACCACAGAGAAAGGCCAGGCTCTCAGTTAAGGAGACTGACATTTCATATTGTGAAGTGTGGAAAAATTTAAATGTTTTAGCAGATACCCAAACTTCTAGACTGTTTCCCCACAAATTTAGCATTTTAACACTTCAAATATGACTATTTAACAAATTCAGACTTCTTAACAAGTTTTCTGTCCAGCTGCAGGGTTTTTTCTTCATTTAGATTTTTGTTAGGTTTTGGTCTTTTGTTAGGAGCTGAATGCTTACCTGGTCTTTTGAGTTCTCATCAACTATGATTTCCAACATCATGTTCTCTCCATGGCTGCTTTGCTGAAACACTTGTACACCACTTTTTTTAAGATAGAACTGGATAAAAACAAAACAGCACACAAAACTTGAGCTCTTACATAGTTATCTATTAAATACAATTGTAATGCTGGAAGAGAAAAATCTTTTACCTTATGTTTAATGTGCTTTAAAGTAGGAAATCCACAAAAATATAATGCACTCTTGTTGATTTTAGTTATCTTATTGTGGGTTATTTCTACATGCCAAGCATCCAAAGGTATTGTTTTATACCTAAAAAAGAAGTTGCACACCATTTGCTCATGCAGATTGACCTTCTGCTCTAGAAAATCTCAGTACTCATTCAAACACTCATTAATTGACAAACCCCTTGCTTTCCAGCAACTAATTTGTTACTTGGAATATATAGAAAAGACTATAAAAAACCTCATGCTATAGCTGCAAAGAAACTGTTCATTAGGAAGAAGACAAAACTTTAGGATATATGCCAAACTCACTATTTTAAATAATTGTAATTACCAAATTCTAACTTAGCAATGGTTCCATATGGTATCATTCATCTTCACAACTGTCCATTCTTTACTGACTGTAATCCAGCAACAGACACTCCTCCTCTACTCTGCTTTAAGTCTGACTACTGTTAAGCTTATGTTTCCATTTCATCTTCAGTCTGTGTGAAATAAAGCTGGCTACTTTCAGCGAGAAGAAGGTGAAAAACAAACGTGTTTAATTCTCTGCAGTTGATACAAATGCTTACATTTTTTAAAAAACACTTTGGAATTACTATGCCAATAAATGATCACTTTTATCAGATATTTGTACCAGCCTTTCATCCTCTGTCATACAAAGTTTAGTAACTCTCTAGATTGTTCATGATGACTTAGCATTGGTTCATCTGTTCTGCAAAGTAACATCTGAAGGGACAAACAAATACTTTTACTGTGCCATTCAAAGCAGGCAACGTCTAATACAGTATTTTTAATTTCTCAGTGTATATATTGGCATATGCAAGGTTTGATTAAAATGTTAATAAAAGTCCTCCAACTACTTTTAGCCTACTCTAAAACAGTTATGCCAGCGTTACCTCGTGTGACATCGCTCTATCGCAGGGAATTTCTCTGGCCACGGTGACAGGTACTGAAACTCAGCATCTTTGTCATACCAGTACATTAAGCAGGCACTGTGAGTGTTTCTTCGTTTCTCCTCTTCTTTTAGGCCCTTATTACAGGATTCCATGGCCTGCAGCAGTCGTTTCTAAATTTTAGAGGAATTAGCACATGTGAAACTGGCAACAAAAATTAGCACGGAAACATCTACACTGAGAAAGTAACCTGAGAAGTCCAGATACCCAATGTGCTCATTTTCCAGCTGCAGCATCACCCTTCCTCATGTCCCTGATAAAAATGCTCTCTGAACAATTATCATGGAACAGCTCTGGAGAATAAAGATCACCTTTCTGCAAGCCTGTTTCCAAAGGGTAGCCTTGTCTAATACTTTTCTCCTACATGCAGAAGTAATGTATTATTTTATTGCTCTCCATTAATGCTTCTCTAGTACTGGTGTTCGTCTGAAGAGATTTCCTGTGAAAACAATTCCTTTTTTTCAAGTGTTTATCTTATTTTACCTACAGATGTTCTCTATTTTTATATGTACATAGGAACAGAATATTTTTCTCAAACAATCTGAAGCAAAATATTTGAATAGCTGATTAAAAACATTAACAACATCAAGTCCACAGCCCGTTCCTAGGATTTCTGCCACCTGAAACTAGCTTTGCTTGTGGTAACTTAACCTAGATTTACTCCCCAAGCAGCAAACATTTATATTTTTCTATGATCTTATCAAGTGCTAATTTAAACTTCCACTTAATTGCATGTCTAACTGGTGATTAATTAAGAAATTTAGCAGTCTTGTTATGCAGCTTTTATGGACAGCAGATGCTGAAAGAACTTACCTCATCAATAAACGGGATTAATACTACAGCCTCCCATTCCTGCTGTTTACCATTTAGGTCAGTTTTAAAATCTGGTGGATAATATTCTATAATAGGAGAGTCTTGACTAGTCATCAAATGCTAGGAAAATACAATAGAGATTATATCAAAGGCAATTTAGCATTAATTGTAGAAAGAGAATGAGGAAGGCTGGTATTAAAACCAGAAATTAAAATTCAATGCTGTACAGAAATGAAACAATTTCCACTGTCCTAGTTGGAAATTGCTTAGCAAAAGTAAAATTTTGTATTTATTACTAACTCTACAATGTACTGAATATAGTAACAAGTAGAATATTTAACCATACACCTAAAATGTAGAGATAGAATGTAATTAACAAGACAAGCAAGAACACCATGAAAAGAGTAAAATAAAATAAAATAAAGCAGACAATGAGTAAGCAGTAGATAAATAATGCAATTTAATTCTGTATCTTACCTGGTAGCATTTAGGTAGCAGATCTTTGCTAGCTGCTGGAAGTACAGCAAGAAGCTGTTCAAATGGCATGAAAGGCTTTCCCAGTTCAAATTTGATTTTGAGTTCACTGATGTTGTGAATATCTGACAGGTAAGGTGCATAATGATAAGGGTAATACCTGCAGGTTAAAAAACCCCCTAAGTTACTTGACTTAATTAGAGCACAGCAGTGTTCACAGATCAGAAACAGACCAAACTACATAAAATGTTCCTTGCATACAAGGAAAAATATCACTCTATCTTTCAGCAGCTTCTCATTTGATGTTTTTTTCTTACCAGCTCCATGATTGAACTCCATGGTAATAATAATGCAAAATCCATTGTATTGCCTGGACATAACATTCAGCTTGATCAGCCAAGAAGGCACTTAAAAAAAAAAGGAAACACACTTATTTGTTTTCTCATTTTCACTGGTACATAAAAAGTACTTAGCACCTTGTACATAGGAATGAAGATAGAATATTTTGGGAACCTAATAATACCATGATTTTCTAGACCCATTTCCCCTCTGGTCCTCAAATACTCATTATAGAAAACTTGACTCGCAGTTCTTGTTGCATTAGGCAAAATCATCCCCACTGCAGTACTCTGCCATGTGTTGTCTGCTTTTGACATGGGATGAATATTCTGTCTTTTATCAGAATCACAAAATGTTTGGGGTTGGAAGGGACCTTACAGATCATCTAGGTCCAACCCCCTGCCATGGGCAGGGACACCTTCCATAGACCAGGTTGCTCAAAGCCCCATCCGACCCGGCCTCGAACACTTTCAGGGGTGGGACACCCACAATTCCTCTGGGCAACCTGCTCCAGTGCCTCACCACCCTCACAGCAAAGAATTTCTTCCTTATTATCTAATGTAAACCTACTCCCTCTGAGTTTGAAGTCATTTTCCCTTGTCCTGTCACTACACACTTTTGTATATACTCTCTAATACATCTTTACAAATGTGTCTCTAATAGATATCTACAAAGACTTGTCTTCAGCATTTAGGAAAAAAAAAAAAAAAGCAGCATACACTTACTCAGACACTACTTCTACACCCATTTTAGTCATGTAGTAAGTTCTTTTGTATTGCCTAAACTCAGTTTCAAACAGATCATCATCTTCTGGTTCATCTTCCAACGTGTCTGGAAAACCAGTCATGAAAAAAAAAGGATTAATGTTCACTCCTCTAATACAATAAGGTTTGGAAACATTCACTTCTGACATAATGCCTTAACTTTACTCCTCAGTTCAAAGCTATAGGTGCTCACACCTTCCTTGCACTGAAAGTAACATGAAACAATCAAACAAAATCTTTACCCAGAGAAGTTTTGGAATTTTTAAGACAGGCAACCCATTTTTTAGCCCAATTACAAGAACAGAGGAGATAATATAAGCCATCAGAAAAAAATCTGAGAAAACATTAAAATTAATTTTAAAATTTTATTATGTTCAGCAACATCATCTAATATCGTGTAGTAATATTCATACATTTTAGACAATTAATTTCAAAATATGAGCAAAAAACATTTCCTACAAGTAGAATGACTTTAAAAACAACCACAACCAAAAATCCTAAAGCCATACAAAAATCTGTTCCCTTGTCCCCCCACCTAAGAAAATACCTATGTATACAATTATCAAAAACATAATATTCTTGAAGGTTTGTTCATTAATTCCTTTAATTCATCATGGAAGTACAGGGCAGGGAAGAAGCATCTCTGAAGCTTTAGCCCCACTCTCTCTCACCAGAGCAGTTCCACTTCCCAATAGCTGACTACATAAGTCCTGCATTCAGATTAAGGTCATTTCTGACAAGCAATTCTTACAGTTCTTTGAAATCTATACACATGTTTTTTGTTATATGTGTATGGAAAAACTATTTGCACTTACTTTTAGGGGTCACTTCACCTTCATTTTTTTCTAAAGCAGCCAAAGATATAGAATTTTCCTGAGCCTATTAAATTAAGAATTGAGATAACGTAAAAATACAGGTTAATATGCACAAATCCCATTCAAAACTTGCAACTCAAAATGCTATAATCAAAATGTATAAATATTATTTATTATAAACCCCATTTCCTTCTCTTACAATTGCATCAAGAAAATTATTTAAGCAGACATAAAGGACAGATCAGACAAAAGGAGCAGTCTCAAAACGTTAACTACTTCTAAAAAAATACCTGAATATTTGTGCTCCAAAATGCTACTCTTTCCAAAACTGCTCTGTACACAAAGAACAGGATAACAATATACAGAGACAGACTGAATGCAAAGGAATTTTCTCCTGCTACTCCACACCCTGCTGAAGGCATACAGTGAAGGGCAGTCAATGGCAGTGGTGGTGAGGAACTGGCGCAGAGACAAGATACTGTTACGTAGTAGTACATACATATATACAAGGTGCTGCTCCTTATTAATTAGTTATATCTAGAATTGCAAGTTTAATACTAATCTGAGATAGCTGGCACCAATGAAATTGCTCTGTCTCTATCTGTTGTCCAATAGTTAGCCAATACCAAGACATACATGAATGTTCTATCAGTATATCTGAAATATATGGAACTTACAGCAGACTATGCATTAAAAAGTAAGATTATGAAGCAGATCAGGTTTGACCATAACTCACACAAAAGTTAAGTTCTCCTGTTTTTGAGGAACAGCAAAGCATTAATAACAGCTTTACGAGACTTTAAAAATCATGAGCACCTGCCCCTGACTGAACCATTTCATCACTCACAACCAGGAAAGCATACAGGCAGAATGCAAACTGTTACATTTACTATCTTTTCTGGTTTGAAAAAAATCTCAAAACAGAGATTTACACTTCTTAATTTGTCTAAGATTAAATTACTGATTTGCAAAAAGAAACATTCTTATTTCTGAAATTGTGCATCTAAAACACTGACCTTTTGTTTCTTTTGTTTATTTTTTCTGGCTTCCTCTGCTGCAATCCCAGCTGCCTCGTTGAGGTATTTATTGCCCACTTTACTTTCAAACCATTTTAGGTCAACAAAGACTTCACTGAAGTGCTCACGATCAAACTGTGCAGAAAGATTAAAGTAAGTTTGAAAATATTTGGGGATATCAAATTTAGAATGCCAGATTAACAATGTCCTTTTAGTACGTGCATTAGATTACATCTAGAGTAATCTGTACATAAACATTTTGTCCTAGAAATACAACTAAATAGATTAATACTAAAAATCCTGTTTCTCAGCAATATGTAACATACAGCCAAGCCACATATTGTTTGCTTTCAGTAAGGCAGCAAGGGGTAACAAAAAAGAATCAAATCACTTCTACATTTCACTATCAACTCTAGAAGCAGTACACATATGGGGTCTGGTTAATACAGCCTTGTGCCACAGATCTAACATTTCCACAGCTCTATCCAAGAAGCAGAGAACAGGGCTGAAGCAGGGACAACAGATGATCTCCCTCTTCTCAAGTTCAGCAGAAGGTTTAATCCTTTCCATTTCTATATGGCCTACACCTTACCTCACCTTCACGATGGATTACTGCACCAGCACTTAACAGGATTACCTCCTGTACGCCAGTTAGTTCATGAACAACACTGGTGCTGCCTCTCAGAGACGCTCCTTGCCCTTTACTAATGACCTTCATAAAAAACTTGCAAAGACTTCTCCCCTCCAAGATCTTCAGACATAGCTTACCCCACTGGAAACTACCAGCAGTGCAAGCAAAGAACACTGCTGCCTGCAGCAAGCTTTAAGAACACACAGAAGTCACAGACAGTTCTGAGCTGGAAGGGACCCACAAGGATCATCGAGTCCAGCTGTTAAGTGAATGGCCCTAGAGGGATTGAACCCACATCCCTGGCATTACTGGCACCCTGCTCTAACCAGCTTTGCCCAATACAGCCACACACCTAGATGGGAAGTGAGGACCACGATTCTACTGGTGAATCCTCATTTGACTTGCAGTACTAAAATACACTGGCTAAAGCATAGATCAAATGATTCAATCTTTTTCCTCTTATGCTATGATAGGATCAGACAACAACTGATTGGATTCCATCTGTTAAATAGTAAAACAGCTGAGTAAACCACCTGTAAAACACAGTCATTTAACAGTTCATTAAAACTACAGTATGGTGTATTTTAGGGTACAATATTGAGTTTAAATTCAACATTCTATACCATCGTATACAGTGCAATTTCAAAGTTACTTACATCTGACAACCTTGTGAGATATTTCTCAAAACGTTCTAAATTCAGATGCCCATTTTCATTGATGTAACCTGTTGAGAAAATTAGGTATGTTTTTGAACTAACAATTCAATAATTTTAAAATTTCCATTAAATGCCCCACAGATAATAAAATACAATCTTGCTGCCTCTCTCAGGAAAGTGTAGTAAATGCTACACATTCTAATGTGGCCAAAAGGGTCAATAAATATAAATGCAGCAATGTTAATGCTTCTGCTTTCCACAGCTGAACTTAGCTTTCTCACCTCCCAGTTCTGGCAAGATAGCCATGTATGTTCTATAAAGTAGCGGCAGTGCATCATGATTAATGTGTAAATGAGGTAGATGAGGAATAAAATCATTTCCTACAAGGAAACCCATTAAGATCCAATCATCTATTATCCTTTCAATATCATATTCAAAAGAAATCTTGTCCTGGGGAAAAAAAAAGGAGAAAACAAAAACATACAGAAGTATAATTTTTGTTATCATTTTCGCATAAAGACTTCACATATTCACACATTATTTCCCATCTCAGCTCCATTAGAACTTACTTTTACTGGGGAAAATTCATAATCAATATATTCTCTCATCAGTGATAAGTGCAGTAAATGAAACGTGGTTTCCTCAGGTGCACATACTCTGTAAATTATTCAAACCAGCAAGTTAATTATTTATAAACACACTTTCAACATTAATATTAATAAGTCCAAGGTTACCTGAACCCAAGAAATTTTACTAGGATTGTATCTTTACAGAAGAAATAATGTATGAACATTTCCTTGTATCTATTTTAGGATTAATCTGGTTTGGTCTATAAAATTTTGCAGTAGAATCTTCTAAACACCAGATGTGATTGTATGGAGAAGAACTAACTTAGAGAAGAGCTTTGTGGAGTTCTGTGCAGCAATAACTATTTCCTAAATCCTTATCCCATTGCTCAAAAAAGAGACAAAGTAGCCTAATTTGGCACCAAGCCTCACCATTTTAAGGTATTTTCTAACTAGTCTGAGTAAGAACAGACTACACAGATTCACATCTAAACCAGCTGGGTTACATTTGTAGTCATTTGAAATGCTTCTTGTAAGAGAAGAATATGTTCAACTTGAAAACATGCCCTGGATGTATTATTTCATGGCTTCAATGCAGCACTAAAAGAATAAAAAACCTACTGTTTGTTTATGGCATAGTCAATACATATTCTGCCTTCCTTTTTTCTCTTCACTACAGTTACTCATAAAAACTCTAAACCAACATCAGCCCCAAATCAGTTAATACCTACACCAAAAGATTAATGAGCTAAATTATGTATTTTAAATTAATAAAGGACTATTTCACCTTGTAGATACCATAACTAGCTGAGACCACGTCCAGCGACAAACCAGCAGAAATACTTGTGTATTCACACATAAACAGGAGATTTTGGAAATAATCCTATAAGGAAGATGTGCGATACCAGTCTTCAGATAAACTCATGTAAGACAAACTCCAAGCTACATTGGGCTTCAGAACCAATTGTGTCACTATTTAAATGCAATTTTAATATTGCTGTTAAAGAACTTTGGCAACCAGGTCGATGCTGTAAGACTCTAGAGATATTCTGCCCCTTACTCTTCATTGTACTGGACTGGAAAATCCTGACAAAACAAGCAATTTCTCTCAATGAAAAAAATTGTGGAGAGATATTAATTTGTATGTATTTTTAAGAGTTTCAAATTTCCAACTGTAAGTATCCATTAAAGTGACAATATTGGCAGAAGACAATTCCTGAAACTTACAGAAGTAAATTCCTGTAATGAGCAAAATTATTCAGAAATTACAATATGGAACAATGCTGGGGGGGGGGGGGGAGAATAAATAACACTTTGCCTTTTGATTTCATACTTTCACTAATTAATCTTTCAAAAAGTAATTACACTCTCATTTCACATCATTTTATTTTTTAGAAAGGTGACACCAAGGTTTTACTTTGATTAGATGTAAGGTCTTCAAAAAAAAGTTAATGTTGCATGCCAACACTACCAATGAGTATTAGTGAAATGTTGACTGCAAAGACTGAAAAGAAAGCTTATTTCTGATGTTCATCATATTGTCCTTGGCAATAAAATGCTCCTTTATTAGCAAAAATTACGCATTTATCTAAACATTTATGACTTATCCTATGTTATCCAAAATCCTTTCAGTGTCAGAAATGTTTATTTCTGTCTCTCCCATCTTCTCCCTTTATGCACCCAATATATGCTTAAGGTCCTTCAGAGAAGGAACCCAGCCACAGTAAGAATTATAAATTCCTCTATTACTTCAGAACAGCTCCAGGTACATGCACAGTTCTGGAACAAGTCACCCTCTCCTGAATGTTTACAGACCACGAGTTATTTCAATTGGGAAAACCCTGAATACGAGCATCTACTCAGATATTTTAAGAGAGTTGATTTTAGTAATTATCCTAGTAATTTACTTACATGCACAAAACCTCAGATATATATATATATATACATTTTAAAAAGTTAGTATCTGCCTAACACAGTTATGGAAACAATACAATCAATCAATACAGCCCAGGTTGCTCCATTAATAACATGACGAAAAAAGTGCAACACACCAAAGCTTTAAGGACTTTTTATCAGCTGTTCTGACAGCATACATTTTTTCATGTAAACCAATTCAAATGCACAATTCAGCACACTGATTTCTCTAATTTCATGACTTTTCCAACCCAAAGAATAAACTAAGACTTTGTTGAATTGCCATGCAATCAATAAACAAAAAACCCAAATCACCAAACACATACCTATTTTAGTCACCCAGTATGTTTTGGATTTAATTTCATCATAAATAAAATAAGAGTAAAGTTAAATCCATTCACCTTTGAGCCTTTTTACCACCAAATCTGACTTCTTCTCTTAAGAGCGCAAAGTGTGCCTCATGACTTGTTAATCCCAGCATTATCTATTACAAAGAGATATCAGAAAGATCTTACTTTTTAATTTTTTTTAAACCTTTCAAGCAGTATAAAGAAATTTTGATGTTCTGTTTCATTACAAATTCAAAAGTTTGCAGGAATACAAAATCACATGCTTGTTTCAAACCATTTTAGAACTCTATGAGCTTAGGAAGATATCGAAAATGTACACACTTGACAAATTCTCGTTGCTTGAATTACTTGAGTTGCACTTACCAAGTCAGCATCTAAGCCATAGAGACAGTGTCTTGTGTTTGGATCATGATGGGGCTTTGCTTTTTCTGATCTGATGAACTCCATAATTTTATGCTCACCTTCCCCTGGAGTCTGGACACACAAAAAAAAAAATTCACCAGTAAGTATTATTCTGTAAAATAAAAATTTATTTAAAATAGGATAGTAAGAAAATATAATGACCTCATGGCCTGATAAGTAGACTGTTATTCCTTGCCAGGATTTGTCTGTGGAAATCTTCATATTTACAAAATATTTAAGATGCTCATTCAATCTGGCCATGAATTCAGTTCCTGAAAACAGAAACCTAAGTTAAAGCTTTTCACTAGTTTGCATTTAGGTATTAAAAAAAATGCCAACAAATAAAACTTCTGCCAGAGATGAAGGGGTGACTGGTTTCTTTCCTGAGACATTTCACTTTTCACATAGTAATCTCAAAAATTTTTAGAATGAGACAGTATTCCAACCCTACTGAATGTTACTAAAACTTTTGTTACAAACTTATTTAAGCCTTTACTGATTCTGTCTTCTATTTTTTAAAAAACATGCCTTAAGGTAGGAAAAGACTACCAAAATACAGATGACAAACCATAAACACTTAAATTTAAATAACTGACAAATTATCTTACCTGGTGTAATACAATTGGAGTCAAATCTGGCTTCTGTAGGGAGAGTTTCTCCCTTTTCCAATGCTTTTTTAATTTTGTCCTCTGCCTCTTTTGCTGATCTAAAACAAAACAGCATTGGAGAGAGAGTAGAGAATGAATCATCTTGTTCAGATGTTAATATCCTAAGTACAGCTTTTTGACAAAATAAATACAGTTGATTTTTTACAGTGCTTAAAAAATAAAAAAGGAGAGAAATTGAATTCCCGAATAGAGGTTGAACTTATTTCTGATACAACTAAGGTGGCTTAAAAACAGCACTTTTTTTCATAGAAATGTGACGATCTGTCACTGTTCAGATGCGGTTAGTATTTGGATTACCAAGGTGATTGTACAATGGTCGATCACAATGAATGGCTGTTCATGTTGAAACAACAGGAATATTTGGTATCTATCTAAACATCTGAAAATGTTATCCCAGAACATTAACTGTAACACAGTTAAACAAAGCAGCAGGTGTGAAATTCCAAGGGAGTCAATAGAGAGCTAACAATTTATCATGCCCAGTAATGGAGAAACTGACAAACGGCATTCCAGACCTTCTTGGCCAGGAATTTCCTAAATACTTCTGAACCAGAAATAGAGAAACCACCAAAGTCTTAGGTTTTTGTCTGGCTCTCAATTCTGCTACAATTTTCTACTTAGAACTCTTAATCTCGGCTTCCTCTCAACCTTCTTTATTCCTTAAAGAAAAAATTACATCAAAAACCAAACCACCAAAAAAATCCAGTTGTTTGAAAATATTTTCTCTTGTTCCTTTCCCCCAGATTGTTTATGCTGCATTTCACTCACCATCCCAGTATTGTCTGACCACTGACTTTTTTTCCTTATAGCAATCTTAAAAAAGCTCCCAAATCTCCCAAAACACTACTGTAATTCTTAATCTACTTGCAGCTCTGTATCTGAGCTAGCTTGGTAACCGGTATCAATAGGAAATCAGTTTCATTAGAAACTTGATTTTTTCTATGACTTCCACTACAGCTACCAAATAGGCATATCTAGAACTAGCATTCACAAATACCAAAGACTCTCACAGGTTATGAAGCATTTGGAAACATCTTCAAGAGCTCCACTGCAGAGTTATTTCACAGAAAATTTCATAAGCAAAAGTGTCCGTTGTCACCAAGTCTCACATACACAGAGAAAAATTTACGTAACAAGCTAACTTTCCTTTTGGAATCCTTTACAGGTAGTTACCCTCATTCAATTAAAGCTACTGTCAAAGGCACAACCCCTCAATCTCTTTTACTTTTCATGGCATACATTTAAGTAAGTGGGCTCTTTTAAGTGTTTACTATCCTCAAGACAGAGCCAGAACTGATCTTCTTACCTAAAACGTCTCCCACGCTGCTGATTCATTTTTGCTCTTGGAGCTACTCCATCAACCGCCATGAAGAAAACCTTTCTTGGTTTAATAATGCGAAACAGTACTTCCAAATAGTGAAAAATATTGGCAAAAATCTTATCTTCTGAGATTCTGAAGTGGACATCGTCATCATTTGGATGTGAACACTGATGTATAATGCCATTCATGTCCAGGTACAAGTTGTCGAATTCTGGAATCTACAAATGCCACCGTTAGTACCCAATTGGTGAATGCAGCCACTGCCCGAGGCACAGCACTCTGGAAATGAGCTGAGGTGGGAAGACCTCCCTGGAACCTCCTGCACACCAACAGGCAGAGTAAGAAGATCTGGACTGGGTACGGGTTTGCCTGCACATGCAATCTGTTACTATGATTTTTCTCAGTGATCCAAGTCAGCTGAACAGATTCCTGTCCTATCCTGGCTCTTTCTGGAACCTCATGACTTTTGTCCCTGTGTTCAGTCTATCTTCTACATTGTAAAATGGAAAAGCAAACCAAAATCACTGTTCTCAGAAGGATTTTTTTTTCTTTTTTGTAAGATTGCACATTTAATTGATTTAACCTTTCATAGCTGCACTACAAACAACAAAAACTACAAAACTGAGTATGCACTTTCCAACAGTATTTCCAAGCAAAGCTGGCTTAAGAAGCTCTAGAGTTCTCCTGCTGTTCAGCAGTTCCTACCCCGACCGCTGCATGCTGTCTCTTCAGCTCTGCCTGTGACCACCTTTGAGTCTAGAGAGAGGCAATTAGCACCAAAAGCAGAGAGTTAGCAACAATACCATCAATTTCTTACCCAGACTTTCCAAACAGACTTTTTGTCTCTAGCTCTTTGTTCTTCTAAAACCTTATCTGTAACAGCCACATTTTCTTTTAAAGGAAAAAGAAAGCCTTCCCAAATGTACACAAGCAACATATAGGGAACAAACACGGCTTGTATGATACAAAGGGGCTAGTACTGCCTCTGTGTTACCAAAAGGCACCACAAGAGCAACTGACATTAAATAAATCTATTCCTCAATCCCCCAGTATGACCGTTCACAAAAATCCTCTTGCCATCACACGTAGAAAAAGGCACTGCCAACTTGTTACAATTTTCTATAGCACCGCTGCTGACACATCTTTAAAGGCAAGTTGTTGGAATTGTATTTGTCCTCCAGATGCAAGACAAATGTAACCGTTTTAGAAAGAGGAGATGGTGAAGTGAAGTTAGAGGCAGGATCAGGAATGATCCCCACTCAACTGCTCTAACTAGTCTTCTGTTGCACATCATGCTCTTTAGTATGGTTAAATTCAGTAACCAAACTGCTCTCAATGCTTCCCCATAAGGGAGCAGGCAGTGCACAGGCAGCATTCTAAAGAGACAAAAACTAAAGCTTTTATAAGGAAGCAGCATACATAAAAGGTCCTATGTTTTCTTCAAGAAGCACAGCTATAATATGATTTAATAATGCTGTTTTACATAGATAGGCCTTTTAATCTGTGGTTTTGTTTTTTTTCTCTGAGCATCTACTCTAGATGTCAGTATGTATCTGTATATTCAAGTGATCTGGAAGGGTTGTGTTGTTTATCTTAAGAGCTCTAACTGCCTCTTTGAGAAGGCATCAAGGGTAGCATCCCCTGCTGCCACCCCCTTGGTTAGAGCAGACACTGCTGCCTCCTCTGCTTGCCAGTTCTTCAGCACAAGTTTAAAGATGTGTGAGCAGCCCAGGCTTCTATGAAAACAGCAGAAAAGGCAGCATAAACTGCTGCCGCCTTGCTACACAGATAGCATTAGACACTTCAGTGAAGCCCAGCAAATCATAAGCACAAACCTAAGCTTTGAAAACTGCTTTGAAACTAGCAGGAAAGGCCAAACATCTAGGCTGGGAATCACTTGAGCTGGGCATCTCAGTTACATTGACACAACAGCTATTTAATCTTAAAAAATCACAGGTGTTTAGGGAAAATGTATTAATATTCAAACACACTCTCAATTGTCACCTGAGAACACCCTTATTCAATCTGTAAAGCCACATCTATGACATTAGCTGAAAATGTAATTTAGAGGAGCTTGTATCCAACAGGTACCAAACACGACATCTCTGAAAAGATGACGTCTTTGTCCAACTGTTGGAAGTATCATCTATGGCTTTCGTTTTCCAGGCTTGAACCTACTTCCCGGTTTAGCTGCTAACACAAACTGTCCGACGCAGGCGACAACAAGGAAACGCAGGAGAGCTGTAAAACCTGTCCCTCGTCATTACCGCGCCACTGGCCGTCAGCAGCTGTAACTTTTCTGAGCCCAACAAGGAGTAAACCCCGACCTCGGGCTCCCCGCGGGTGCGAGGCCGCCGGGTGCTGAGGCAGCACCGCGGAGCTGCCGAGGGGACCCAGAGCGAGGGGAGCGAGCCCGGCGGGGCAGCCGGGCACGGCCACGGGCCGGGAGCCGCGGCGGGCTGGCCGTTCCCCGGGGGAACAGCTCTCTCCGGGTCCGGGACTGCTGAAACCATCGC
>VZTG01008359.1:95281-224419 GCA_013397845.1 Melanocharis versteri
CCGGGCCCTGCTGCCCGCCAGCGGCGGGCTCGGCCCGGACAGTCGGGCTGTCAAGGGGGCACCGAACGCCTCGCCCGCTCCCCAGAGATCGCCCACCGCCACCCTAGCACTTTCGGCCGCTCCGAGCGGCGGGTCCCGCTGAGCCGCAGCCGCCCTGGCTGTCGGCGANCCGACACGCAGGGCCGGGCAGCGCAGCGGAACGCCCTCGGCCCCTGCCGTGCCCCACCCCGGGCCCCGGCTCCCCGCCCCGGGAAACACAGCTGCTCCCCGCGCGACGGCAACGCCCGCTGCTACAGCTCCCCGGGCGCCTCTCTGCGCTCCGATAAACTGATAAAGCCTGGGAAAAACAGCAGAACGCCAGCACGCACTCACCGCACCGGAAAAGACCATAGTATGTTCCAAATAGTTTACTAGGAAAACTCGCCACGTTTATGGGACAGTGACAACACTTCTAGATTACCCACTAGATCGACAGAAATAAACGCAGTCGCAAACTCATTATTTTACTCTTCCAGACCTCTGGATTTCAGCTGAACAGAACAAACACGAGTGTCCCACCACAGTGTACGCCTGTGATCAAAACCTAACAGTGCTGCTTGTCTCTCAGAATAGCAGAAACAAAACCACTGTACAAAAATCCTAATTATAGCCTACTGTAGGTTAAAAGGGTATAATTTTTCCCTATCTTGCCCCCCTCACTTCTCTACAATCTGAATGCCTAGAAAGCAACCATTACTGTAAGTTAGCATTTGCCTTTCAACCATATTTATTTAGTCTACTCTTGTCTGTGTTAAAACACCTTTTCTGAAATGAAGTCTGGAAAACACTTCCTAGAGCCGCGCTTTTTCCAAGAGAGGAAGAGGGGCTGTGCAACGCTCTCAGGAGCCTACACAGATGTTACAGCCACAGCTACAACCACCTGCCCGCTGCCCTGGCGTGACAGCCGCACTGCCAGGGCCCTCCAACTCCCAGCTTCGTGCCATGTCCTTCAGGAGGGTTTCTTAGAGCACTGCACCCAAGGGCTAAGGAAACAGGTTCAGCACATGGTAGCACTTAAGTCTTAGCATGAGGAAACTGGTAAAGATCCCAAAAGCTTTCCTAGATATAGCCAGGCTACATGAAAGAAAGCTGAAGAAAAGTCTACTGCGGGAAATAAATACTAATTATTTTTAGGAAGCTCTTCTGAATACAAGTAGAAAAAGTTGAAATAACCACTTTACATCATATCAGTATTAAACTTCATAGTTGTATTTTCTAATCTAAGCCAAATGAGAAACATGTTTACAAAAATATACAGTACTTTATAGAGTGCATCTTTCAACACCATGAAAATTTTTCATATAGTCAGAGTAAGACACTTGCAGAGACTTGCATAGTCTAATTCTTAAGCAGTTCTTATGTACTGCCTTCTATGTGTGTACAAAAGATAAGTCTTAACACCTTGGACATCTGCATTCATAGCATCCTTGCAAGGGCACTGTACATTTTTATACAGATTTTGGAAGACCATAAGACTGTTCTTCTGCTTGCAGCCAGAAATCAACAGAAGTAACCAGGTACCACTGATTGATTCCTTCCCAACAATATTATAGCTACAGCACTTGTGGATGGTATCATTCCAAAGGGAACAAATTTCACATATATGGAGCCCAGCCCATATACATCTGGCAGAGCAGGTTGTCATCACTTGCTTCTTGAATGAGGTAATGAACATGCCCTTCAATAGATAAAGGTAATCCTTTGATTCTGTTTCTAGTCTTAATGACACCTTGCAGCCGTTGTTCTATATCAAGGACATGGGTTTTGGCCTGGAAGGAAGAAAAAAAAATTGGTATTATTCATGAACTTCCACTTCGCGAAATAAAACCAGTATTTCTTAGGATGTGTTTGAAATCATATTATAATTTAATACAAAATCCACATACCTATACCAGCTACACTGAAAACAAAGGCTACTCACTTTTACAAACAATTCTCTAAGATGGATATATTATTGGTCAAGCTACAACTTTTGCCTTATATTTTTACAATTAAAAGTTACCAGAGAAGACTGAAAGAGCTATACAAATATATTTGAGAATTGTTAGAAAGCTATATTTCATACAATTACCTTCAGATAAGTGCAACATTTTCCTAGCCTTTTTCTTGGAATTCTGGATAAAATTTAAGTCTGGAAAATTTAGGTCAAAATTATGAGCAACTGAAAATGAAGAAGTCGAATTAAAGAGGTGCTGAGCATTTCAAAATGAGCTGTTCCAAGGTCCACTAGAGTTGCTAGTTCATACCAATTACACATTTTCTTTTAAAGCTCAAGCATAACATTGGCACCTCTCCAGAAAAAGCAGTTAACATATACAACTATGTGGGTGGTCTTATAACTAAAAGAAAATTGTGTAGACAGGGCCTGGTTAGTAACTGTTTGAAGACCAGGAGATTTTCTGTGCTGAAATAGCCCAGGTAAGTTCTTTGTTGTGATACAGTTTCAGTGATGTAGTTTTTCTTTATCTTAGTTGTTGTGTTTGTCAGTGCTCCCTAAGTATGATCTGCTATTACACACTTATTGTCATAAAATAGTCCTTAAAAAAAAAAAGGGACAAATCAGAAATTTTGCAAAGAGGGAAGATAATAAATATTAAGGTATATTTTGTATAAACAATACAGTCTTCATCAGCAGCTAATAAAGAAACAGTACAAAATCCTAATTTTAATCAAGTAATCCTTGATATGTACCAAAGCACATATTTATTCAATAATAAACATCCACTCAGGAAAAGCAAAAAAATATACATAGAAAAGACTCCAGATATTACCATCACTGTAAATCTGGAAGACTGTGCAAGTGTCAGAATGAGGGGTAACAAAATCCATTGCTTCTGTTGATGTTGACCCTGATTTAGTAACACTAATAAGAGGCTCTTTTGTTTGGTTCTTTAGTAGATAAAATTACATCTTTTATCAGTAAAAAAATCTCGTTAGAGATAAAAATTATGAACAGAGAGGTGACAAAGAACAACCAGAGAAAATTTTAAATGAAATGGAAAAAAAGACAATTAAAGTTTCAATTAGAAAATATGTAATTCGTAACATTAATGGACATTTGAATACCTTAGGTTGTGTTTGTTTTACACTCACCTTTTCATTGACAACTTCTCCAGTTTCATTCACCTGGGCTTTTGTATTCCCTTTAACAGGTTTACTCCATTCCACAAGAGGATCATGGAGAAAAGTCTTTAAGACACTAAATAAATTAAAAATTAAGAAAAGGATATAATACATAAAATACATTTAATTTTCAAAACACAAACACTGACAGGAGCCTGTAGTTAGTGCTGACTATTTATACTGCTTTATATTTAGCTCCCTGTCACAGTGAGAGTGAGCTGCAGGACAGGCATATGCTGGAACTGCATATTCCCCAGCAGTTACTGTTCCACACGTTTAGACCACAGACAGCTTTGAGGAGTTTGCAGCAAAAGCAGTTGCCATACCTCATCAGAGGCTCCCTCTGGTCACGCATCAGCCTCAGAGTGACTTCACAGGCTCTTCGGAAGAGACCTTCTGTTCCCATCGGACCCATCCCATTAACCATGTTGTGAGTGAGCCGGAAAGGAACGATTTCCGGAACTTCAAAAGTTTCTCCCTTTACATTGAGAAAAAAAGGTATGCCCTAAGTGTTTTAAGCATTATTAAAGAGTAACATTTGCATTGGTTTTAGGTTTTTCCCCCATCTTTGTCAGTGGCAGTTTCCTAGCTGGCAAGAGATGTTTGCTCAGATCAGTCCTACTCAGATAAAGGGAAATTACAGTGAGTAAAGGATAACAATATCCAAATAACCTCTTTTTCCCTGTTTTAACACACTAATACAGGGTATAATATTTTGTTCTTAAATATATATTTGTGCTCTGTAGTCTCATTGCAAAATGCTAACTTTTCTTTTATAATATGCAAAATAGCTTAAAAACACTTTTTAAAATTAAGTGTTATAGAAGACAGTTTAGACTTACTAAAAGGAAACCAGGAGAAATAACCTAACAATATTTCCACCTCACTTATCTGAATTAAAAAGGCCACATGTCCCACACCAAAAGCATCTTTCAACTGAAACACCGAAACTCCAAATCCCAATCTGGCCACAATTTCTGCTGTTTATTTTTACAGAACTGTTGGAACTTTGTGCTGAATTTGTATGAGGAAGAACAGGAAACTCTCCACAGCAGCAGAATTCTGAATGTAGCAATTACAGTTTTGTTTGGAGGGTGATAGTGAAGAGAGGAGAGTCACAAAACATAAACAGTCTAAAATTTGGGCTATTTCAGTGTATCCACATCAGGTCATCTGATATTGCCTAAATCAAAAAGATGGTTTTCATTGAATGCAGCATACAGAACAATCACATCTTCTTTATATATCCCAGGTTTTTTTTGGGTGTAAGTAAGAGACAAGTGAGAGAAAGAACACAATGGATATGTTAAAGTAAAACCGTGGAAAAAACCCCAAGACAGCAGAAGTTCATAACTGACACGCATATGAAATACAGGGCAAGTTCAGCAAGCGGCATTTCTCACCTTATTGAAAAGGCAGTTGAAGTCCACGTGCACACACTCCCCAGTGAAAGAATCGAACAGGATGTTCTCCCCGTGGCGGTCTCCCAGCCCCAGGATGTAGCCCACCATGGACATGACGGCGACGGAGCGGCAGTAGGCTGACCTGCTGTTGTACCTGGGGAGATACGGCGGGCAGCTCTGAGGCACTGCTTGCCTTAGCTGTCCTCATCCCATAAGCCCATTAATTCTTGGGGAAATACACAAAGTAGATGTTCTTGAACTGCTCCAACCCCAGTCACTCACCATGAAGTAGGGTCAGGAAATGTTCTAAGAAACCACTCATGAAAGAGAGGAGGGTGACGAGGCAGAAGGACCTCTTTGAACATTTTCAGCTTTTCAGACAAAGGTGCTGACTTTGGAAGCATGTGCTGCCGCAGTTCTTTTCCAGTCATATAGATACCTGCAACAGACTTCCTCAGTTAGGCAAAAGAAATCCCCAAATATAAAGCCTTACATGTACTATTACAATATGGTAATTTAAAGAAAATAAATGTCTCCATAAAGTTTAAAAAAATGATCAAATGAAAAATAATCTATAAACCATGCTGGTTGTGGGGTATAGGAAAGTTTTTCCCCAAACTTTCATTGCACTCACCAGAAAGCTGCTTCATTAACAAGAAATTCAAAAGAAATCTGATCTTTCCTTTGGAGAGCTGCTGTACTCATAACCTTGATTCAGCTGTATATTATCTTAATTATCTCACATAAATGCAACAGAAATGAAAAATAACAAATCAAATCTAAAGAAAAAGTTCACAGTATTTTTTATTATTCAGTGCTGCACATACACCCCCATGCTGCTGGCAGTGCTGCTGAAACAATTTACATCACTGTACGTAGGAAAGTATTAAGATGCCTGTGGTATCAGTTCTTGTAAGGAACTTGTTCATTCCAAGCACCAACTCTCTTCCATTTAAGAGCAAAAGTCTACCACACATATGAGTAATAATATATTGCAGATAGTTAAAAATACATGTGACTCCATCTTCCTAGAATTTAGCCTGACTCTTGCCATTTGTTTCATTTACTTATTAAGATACAAGCTCTTTAAAAATATCTAAAAACTTTTACTATAGTCTAATATATTTCTTTACCTTTCTCCTTGTAAAGTTTTATCAGGATATTTCTTAGACCAGCAGTGTTATTCACCCACTCAATTATGCCACATTCATCATTTAATGGAATCACTGCGTAGGTGCGAATATGGAGCTCTCGCCTACGGGACTCTGCATCTTTTCTCAAGCACTATTCACAAAAGAAAAAAAGATTAACACATAACACAGATAGGATCAAAATGGATCTACAGCATTTACATTCCATCTATAACTACTTTCCACTCACACAATCTAGAATTGACAAATCTAAGCTTCACAGTCTGCAGTAGGTCAAATGCAAGCAAAATGTGCATCTGTTCTCCAAAGTAAATTAAAAAAGAGGATTTTGCAATAAAATAGTCAAACTGCATAACTTGTACATGGCTTAAATCCCTTGAAAGCAGTATTTGAAATAAATCTTTTAGTGTTTCAGACATGCTGTCGTTTGCTTTAACCTCACAGAAGACATGGTACCTTAACCTTAAGCATACTGGTGAGAAGCAAAATAGAACTAAAATAAGAGGTATGGCAACACTTTAGTATGAAAAGATTAATTTACCTATATTTTATAAAATATATTACAAAGTACTAAAGAAGAAATATTAAGCATGTCAGCTGAAAGTTTGCAGGTATTTATTTACTATAAATAACCTGCCCTATCTATTTTTGCTGGAATAAGCAATTGTTTTGGCAGAATACTATAATTTGTTATTGTTTTCACAAATCTGTAAGAAGTCATACAATATCAATTGCTACTGATTTTCACTGAAATAAGGTATTTTGTACCAGTTTGCTTTTCTCCCAGTGAGCTTTATCTCAAGCTAAATTGGCTTTTTTTGTTAAATAGTTCAGCGTTCTGTCCTGGTCAATAAGTATAAGGCATCTGATTGTCTCATTCATCAAACCTTATTAATAAGGGAGTTGAATTCCATGAGACGACAGTCTTTTCTTAGATCATCTTTTGGCTTGCACATCATAATGTAAGATTTCCCATCTGAACCTTTCAAGGTGATCTTTTTTGGCTTTTGAAGTGAGGCAAGAATTTCCACCTAGAGAAAAATGAAGTTCTTTATTAACATCTGTATCAGATTATCCAAAATAAAGTGTGTAATTGTAATAAACCACTGCAACCAGTCATGTTAGCACTTCCATGGTGTTGCAGCACATTAACCTCATACCAAAACTTTACCTAAGTGCCAAGAGGCCACATCTGCCTCAGGCTGCTGTAACAGAAGCCACTCAGTTTCCACAAATGTAATTAGAGAATTTCCTACTCATTCCTCCCATTTCTAGGGAACTAAGATGTATTTGCAGCTACATTTGTTTAACATGAAGTGAAAAACCAGGTGCCAACTAGAGCCTTACCGCATCATCAAAGCCTGCAATGTAGGCCCAGCAGCCAGGAAAAGGGTCATGGTTAGCATGGGTACCAGGAATTGAAGGAAGAGTTGGTATCATTACAGATTGTAAGGGAATGAGAATCTCACTGAATGTGTGCTCTTCTACTAATCTTTTCAGTGTTCTGAAATGAATATTCATGTTTAATGTTGAGCTGTTTCCATCAACCTTGGAAAAAAATGTTGATCAAAGTTAACAATAACATATTAAAGTCAACACTCAAAATAATACTGATATTTCACCTTAACTAGTAAATAGACTAGAATAATAAATGCTTATTGTAATAAGAAAAACAGCAATCTACATTTCAAATTAAATAATCAAGAAGTAAACATATCTGTCTGTTATGGCAGACTTTTCACTTTGAATATAAATACAGAATAGTGAAAAAATTAATTTAGTTTTGCCTTTATTATCAAGTTAATTTGTTCATAAAAGCACAACCACCCTATTTTTACAGTAAAGCTCTGAAAATTAATGGGCATGAATGATATGTGAAAGTACAAAACAATGTAAAGCCCATGCACTGTGAAACAAGCCATTATGTACTGAAATAGTTTACAATGTGCTCAATGTAGAGCTATTTGAAATCTTTTACAATGCAGTGTAGTTTCTGCTAAACTGCAGTAATATTATGAATTAATATTATTATTAACTGATTATATAGAATATATAACAATTATTAATATAAATAAATTATTATTAATATAATTAATATTATGAATTGGCTAATGAAAGCAATCAGAAGCAGCTTTTGCAGGACATTTTTGAATAATCCTATGACATGCATTCATTTATTTATTTTTGTAAGTACCGGTTTGTTGCAGAGTTCCAACAGCTTGTCCGTAAGGCGTGTGGCATCTCCAATAAATTTTCCTAAAGATTCCTTCATGTGAATAGCTCTGTTTAGAATTTCCTTACATCTATTGACACGCATAGGGTAAGAAGACTGATAAAACAGGAAAGTTAAAATTTATTAAACAATTAATCGAAGAACCTTCGCCAGTAATTAATGTTCTTTCCTCTACTTATTGCTTACCATATTTAATATCTGGAGAAAGACATATTTCAACTGAAAAACTAAAGTTGGTGGGTGTGTGGGGGTTACTTCTGAAACCATTCTTGGGAGTCCCACAACATAAAGGCCAATATTCAAGAATACGTCAATGTATCCTGAACATTATTTCATCAGCCTAAAGAAATGCTATGCACCAAGCTTCCCAGTCTGCTTTGGAATGACCTTACTGCCAAGTAATCAGTAGTACATCTATCTATTAAGTTGATTATTTGATTTTAAAACTGAAAGTAATGTTACACAATTAGTAAATGCAACAAAATCTATTGCTGATAACTACACAATTCATCAGCTATTTGTTATTCCAATTTCCTTTCCTAATACAAGTCTGGATGCATATTAGCATTCCAATGTGGAACATTTAAACTGTAAGATCTGAATTATGACTGCAATAAAATATTTTGCAGTGATGGCATTGATATCCTCTTCCACAACACTGTATCACAACAAATGAAACTCTCAAATCCTTCTTATCAGCTTAGAGTAAAATAGGTTATATTTACATTTCTGAGAAAAACAGTTTTGTAAACTTAATAAAGGTGTAGCTATACATATCAAGGTACCTTGGAGACAGCAGTCATCATCCACATTGCTTGCTGTGGATAGGCTAAAAATACTTTAGCAACAATCACCATCAGAACTGCAAAGACTTCATCATGGGAATGGCAGATTCGGGAGATGAGCTGAGAAAAGGCTGTCAGGAACTGGTAAGGTGCCAGGTGATTTGTGTGCTCTGTAATCACCTTGTTTATTTTAGCCAGATCATTTTTCATTTGAACACGTTCGGAACGACCAGCTGAAAAATGAAAGGAAAAGACTGTGTTCCTGGTTCTCCCCACTGGAAATGGAAAGTCATTGAAATCAAAGCTATAGAATAATATTTTGTTGGCAATATTCATAAGCCAAAAAAAATTGAAGGCAACAAAAAAGCTCCTACTATAAAGCTCTTTTTAACACAGCACACAGTGACTGAATACATATGCTATTTAACTAAGCAGAATACCAGGAAATTAAATCTCCTTTACTTCTCTAAAATGATACAATGGCATAGAACAAATTAAAACACTTCATGTATTTGCCTGATAAAAGGATTCCAATGTTCTTTAGTGGAGAGGAAATGAAGAGAGTCTTTCCATGGGATGAAATTAGCACATCTGCTCCCATCTCTACCCCTGCCCCTGAGGACCCAGCTTGAGTTTCACATCAGCACCCCAGAGAGCAGGATCTCATGTGCCTGCAGCCAAACACAGCTGACCTAAGTGTGTAGAATGAGGACAAGATCAAGGAGCACAACTGTCTGCTTCACTCCAGACCTGCAAGCAATGTTTGCAATTTTCATTTGTACCAAAATCTCCCACCCAAAATGCATCTGTGGTGTTAGTTTCACATGCCTTCATGCTGCCTGCCTACATGATTTGTTTTTCCCCTTCATTTCAGTAAAATGAGGAGGAAAATTTCAGTAAAATTCCTTCAACAACTGGAACCAAAACAAATTGAAAAAAAAGCCCCAAAGCCCAACACTTTACTGTAGCAAGTGCATACAAAACTACTACTCATCACTCATGAAGCAACTTAAAAGTGGTGACCAGGGGCATGCAAGGATTTTCCCTGCATCTGTTTAATGACTTCCGTTACCCAAGGAACAATGCTGTCTAAAAAGTTCTGGAGGATTTAATTAAAATAATTAATGCTCTCCTGCATATTAACATCCTATATTTTACAAGAATAGTAGTACTTTCCTGTTTCCATATAACCTCAGGCAATAAATCTAAATAAAGAACTGTAAAAATACTTCACTGCTCTTTCAATCATCTATTCAAAAGAATGACATGGGAACTATGTACTGGGAAAAAATGTTCTACCTTTATCACATTCATATGCTTTTGCTCCAAAGTCCAGCCATAATGACAGCATTCTTGGCATTGACTGATAGATGAATTGGTTTCCATACTGTAGAGACCTGTGATTACATGTTTAAATCAAAGCACGTTAATGACGTGTATTAGAAGTAATACAAATTTTACATTCTCATTTGTTTAATATTCCATTCTAACTTGAGAAATTTATGTCAGCATTTTAATGCATCTGCAACAACCAAAATATACAAAGCATTAGTTTTTATTACTCAAAACCACACATGAAATAATTAATTGTCTGACAAAAGACAGACAACTGCTTAGTCAGAAGTAAAATTAATTAGATATGAAAACAAAAAGGAAGCATGCAGGTATTTTGTTTTAGAATACTGAATAAAAATTGGAGTCAGTCTGAATTGGTGAAAGACAATATATTCCTACAGAAATGTTTTTTTCTCAGTATAATTGTCATCCTTTTATAGAAACTAAGCAAAGCTCCCCTCTAACCTCCCAAAGTGATGAACTATGTATCTAATCAGATCTCCTTGTTTTTCCATCTTGTTGTCAGTTACCATCGGCATTAATTTATCATAGTATTTTGCAAGATAAAAATGTCCATCTTCCCATTCTGGCAAGAAAACTGTAACATCCTGCAATGAAATCAAAATGAGATAATTACTTTTGAGAGGATGCTAACTTAAAAATAAAAAAAACTATTCTCAAGAAACAAGAATCTTGTATTAGTTATGTCGTGCAGAGTACGTGCAAAAAAAAGTATAAATTGTTAACCTTGTGACTCCAAAAATTCTAATTTTGCCTCAAGATAACTGCCTCTACAAACTAGAAGTCTGTTTTTAAAATACCTTTTGGGTTCGGAGACAGACAATTCAAGGCAGAATGATATGGGATTCCTGAACTAGGAAAGATCATACTTTCATTAAAATCAGGTTCCTGATCCTAATAAACTCAGTACTGAGTTTCTTAGAGCTTTTTGAAAAGTGAAACAGCAGGATGTTAACAGTTGGACTCAATGATCTTCCTGACCTAAATTAATCTATGATTCCACACTTCTCACATTTCTGTTTTCCTTCTAAATCATGATGTTTAAAAGAAAAACAAAAAACTGCGTGACATGTATTAGAAAAGAAATAACTTGGTGAGAGGCACATCCCTTCTCTAATAACACTGGTTTGTTTCCTGTGCCAATACTTAGCAGAGATTACTGAGTGTTAGTGTTTTCATAGAATCCACTGAAATTTCATTTGTTTCCATTATTTCACCCTTCTTTTGCTTTGACACGTTTACATTTTTCTCTAAATGACTGTTACAGAAGTATGTTATTTAGTAAGACAGAAGTAACTATTAACAGTATAAAATGCCAAAACTTGGACAGCAGACATGCTGCTTTTAAGGAAGCATAAACATCTGCATCTCCTACTGGTTTAGGAGGTAATATTAATCAATGCCAAAAAGTATTTCATAGGCATCACAAGATGTAGCATGCAGTGCTGTGTTGTTCAAGAAGAACATACCGGTTGTCCCTTTTCGTAGTTCTTCAGAGACTGGAAGCATATTTAAATCACAGTTACAAGTCACTACTAGAGAGAGAAATAACACTGAAGAGTAGTGCAATGTATCACCAAGTCAGCTCTGTGTGTTTGGAGTAGCCCACGTGTTAGTGAGGAATTCCAATCTGTGCAAGCATGAGAAAAAAGCCATGCTTCTCTAACTCGTTTATTTTAAAAGAATTATATGAACCGTAGACTTCCCCGTACTGATGTCTTACATAAAACCTGGTTAAGACAGTTAAATCTTTACGTGAAGAACTTCCCTCCTACACATCGATGCACTACTTAATCTCATTTCTGTTATACTTTGTTGACATCATCAGGAGCAGAACGACAGCTTACTTAAGAAATACATTATTATTCAAAACTCCTGCCTTGTTAACAGTAGTATTCCAGATTACCTTATACTTTTTCATGACTGCATTGCTTTCAAAGTTAGCAGTTTCTTCCATAAATCTGCCCACTAGCAGCATTGCCCGACCATGGATGAGCTGATCTTTGCTATTGCAGGTTGCTTTATTTTCAGGAAAACATAACTCAACCCCCTTCTGGAGAACAATTAGTGCTTCATGAACCTCACCCTAGGGGAAAGACAGAAAACAGTTCATATACTTTAAATAAGAGAGATGCAAAACTTCCCTCTTATGGTTGTTATTAAGGCAAAGCTATGTCCCCAAAGTGTTTTCTAGGCCATTCTGGCTGTGGTAACTGAATATTACTGACTTCAAATGCTTCTTGTATTTCCTTCTTATCTCAGTATTGTTGTGCCTTTAGGTGTACCACAATAATTGCCTTCATGTTTGTTGCCTACCGCTATTAGTTAAAAGGAAACAAATTACGGAGAGGCCTACTATGAAGATAATTTAAATTTGCCTGGGCTGCTTTGACAGAGGCAGGTAATCCACCACTTTCATACAAAGGTGCCAGGAAGGTCAACGTTTACAGAACAGGGCTGACCAGCAGCTGGAGGATCAGCTGCATTGTGTGATAGTCCCAGCTGACATATCTTGTTTTACATATGCTGACCGTGTGCCATTTTTTTCTTGAAGAAAACTAAAATTATTATTTTCTTGCATGTAAGAAATTAAATTTCATTTTTGTTTTCCTTACCTTGGACCAGAGCCACTTTGCTCTTTCTACATAAAGTTCTGAGAGCGTCGATTCGCCAGCATTCAGCAGAGCATTATAGGCAGTCTGATGATGCCCAGCTTTCCTTGCAACTCTGGCACTCTGGAGCCAACACTGACCAACAAGCTCACTGTAATCCTGGCTGCAGGGACATTTTTGCACAAAATGTAACATTTCTATTTTGAATGCTACTTTAAAATCTGAAGTAAGTATCATAATGTGTTGAAACAAAAGTTGAACTTCTCAATAAGTTATATACTACATAATGATAATTTAAAACTATTTCAATACATTTGTTTCACCTTTTCTTCCATTTAGGTCTAGAAACAAATGTACTTTCTCCCTGTTTCTTGCTTCTCTTTCCTATAGACACTGCTTTTCCTCCTTATTTTGAAGGTATATAATATTGGAGGACTACGTTTGTCTACAACAAATTCCCAGAGTTTTATCTTCTCTCTTCTAACACATATAAGGAAATCTAGAATATTACTAAGAATACAACATGTCCTCACCTTTTACTGAGACTAAGCAAAGCCCTTCTCAGTGCTAAAATGGGTTCTTTTGCTCTGTAAGAGTTTTGGGTCATTTCAATACGAGCACACCAGTTTAGGGAATCTCTACTGTGGTCACCATCTGGTTGCTGAAACATTGGCCCAATACTGTGTTCCAACTCACACAGCATATGTAACCTGTGTTAGCAAAAGAAAGGCAAAAAATTGGCGGAAATTGATTGCCGTTTGAGATACATGCAAATTTTACAGAGTTTTTGCAATTTTCTTTCTAAAAGCTGGCTCTGTAAATAATGTCACCCAGTAGGATTTATTTTAAAAGCAAAAATGCAGCAAAAGCAAGCACAGAAAATCAAGGATTTGTAAACTGATTAGTTATTTCCTCAAAATTCCTTTGCCAATCTGCTGAACAGAGAGACAATGTAGATCACTTGGAGAGGAAGTCAATCTTTAGAAAGAGTATTTCTATCCATTACTTTCAGCAACAATTCTTCAGAAAGTCTGACATTTTCAACAAATCCCATTTTAAAAGCAATATAATTTTACTTAAAGTGAAGTTATTCCATTTATTTTAAAATACCATTACTGTTATTACCCATCACTGTAAAGATGGAAAGCTGAGTGGTTGTAAATGCCCCAGTTCTCACTGGCAGAGAGGAGTGGGTACAAATGTAGTGGGTACATCTGACAGACAAAAAGTGACTCTTGCAAGGCTTCCAGGTAGCCTGGATCAATGGCTAAAGGAAACTACTTTGAAACACTTCTTTCTCAATACCCAAACTTCATTTCCCAAACAACACTGCAGAAATTACCAACAGAAAGTAGAATTAAGAAGTAACTAAAACACACACTGCAACTGGCTTCAGGCAGTATCTTGCCATATGGACGTGTTTACAGTGCAGAGGAAGTATTAAGTCTTTTTATTCAAAAAGGCTACTTTTAGTCTGCTACAGCCAAATTAAAAGTTTATTAATAAAGAAAAGTAAAACTACTGAAAGGGATGGGGTTTAATTCTTACTGCTCTTTCGTGATAAAAAAGGGAGTGTTTTTCAGCCTCCCTACAGATCAAAGCAATGCTCTTACGTTAATGGAGTTACTGGCCTATTTGTACTACTTCAAGCATGGAATTAAGTTGCTGATTTTTATTACCTGACATTTACATTAGCTTGCTAGCTGATTTTGAAAGACCATACCACACAGTTTTATTGTGAATATTTTGCATGGAGTATAAATATAAATTCCTAATTAATCAAAGGTTTTCAGTCAGATGAATATAAAAAAAAGGTGACAAAAAATGCACATCAGTGCTGTTTACTGTAGAAATGCACAGTTCTTTCTGCTGCATACTTGATTATGTGATTTCTGAATTCAAAAATAGTGACATGAAAATGAGAAACCTGATAATGTGTTCATATCCTCGCTGATAGGATCCTCTTTCAAAGCTTGCTGCTGAAAGGGGAACAATCTGTTCTGCTCGGACAACCTTGAGCGTCTCGTAGAAAGCTGCTTCATTTTTCTTCTTGGCTGATAATAATAAATGTCCCAGTCTGACACTCCAAGTAGTAGACTTCACATCTTTGGGGAGAAAAAGAAGATTCTGCTTCTTTAAGCAGCTTAACCTGAACATGCTAATTTGTCTTAACATACTACTGGAAAAATAACTTTTTCTCAGAACTAAGTAATTGCATCCTAGTAACACTGTATAATTCGACTCCACAATCCACCCAGCCAAACAGACCCAAAAGATACAGGCACTCAAAACTTCTGCTCAAAGACTATTGAGGTCACAATCAAATACAGTTACAAAATTCAGAAGACAATCAGAATCAACCTTCCTACCAGTAAAATCCAAGACAAATGACAATAGCTGCCCCTTGATTCAAGATGATTAAACTAAAACATACAGTTGTTCAGAAATGCAATGAAGTATTAATATTTTTGCGTAATGATAATTTACCTGAAGCCAAATAATTTTCCAGTAAATCCCATTGTGACAGTTTCCAAGCTGCTTCCACTCTGTAAGTGTTCAATTCAGAAATCCATTCAGACCTGTTAAAAGAAAACAAAGGCAATAAAATTTTGTGCTGTCTCCTCTCAGTATGTTAATCCTACATTATATTAGCAAATGTTCTCTATATACAACTTCTCTTACTTGAAAAGAGGCAAGATAAGCTTGCTTCTAAAGAAAGTCAGTAAAACCAAAGGACATGCACTGATAACAAATAAGAGCTGTACAACATGATCTCACAAATGCAATCTCCAAAGAGTGTATTTAACTTCTGTGGTAAACATCAAAACCTACCGTCTTTTAATCCATTTACCTATTAGACTACACAATACCCATGGAATCAGTAACATGGGAAACAATGAAAAAATTGTACCTAAGAAATTAAAGCACATACCAACACTGCTCCCAGAGCAGACAAGAACTACGAAAATTTCTGGACTTCTTGAAATAAGTAATTTATAGATAAAGCACTCCAAGTTTTCTAGTGTCACACTGCTAATTCAATTGTTTTTAATAAGCCTCAAATGTTTGATAATGAGCAGAAATGGCTACTGAGGCAGAGATTTATACCAGAGCTTCATATTATTCAAATGATCTGTGCATTAGATGCTTACAGTACCTGTTTGCAAGCACTCCGTTGACCTGAGTAATTACAGTAGATAACTGACCAAGGCCTAACATGGACTTCACTACACCATGATAGTGAATAATCTAGAAACAGGAAAAAAAAACAAAACAAAAAATGAAAATCCCACACATACACATTAATGAAATTCATGACAGTCTGAAGGAAGAAATATGCCCATGTGAGTGCTTTTTAGAATAAAAAAAGGCATAACTAATTGCACTATAAGCTAAATGAACATTCAAAAAATCCACTAAGAGATTTGGTTCAGTTCATAAGATACTTCCAATAGCAATAATTATTTAGCAACTGCCACAACAAACACTTAGATTCTTATTTTACTTAAATATTCTGAAGAGGTTTTTTGCCTTAGTCTTCTGTGAGCTAATAAGATTAAAAATAATAACAATTATATTTATTAAAAAAGAAAAATATTTCTTTTTACCTGTTTTTTTATTTACCTGATCAGGTTCCAGTTGGATAGCCCTATCATAGCAGGCTGTTGCATCTCTTAACAAGCCAATACTTTCGTGCTCAAGGATCTGCTCTTTGAGAGATGGCTCTGCTTTCCGAATGGCGCTCACCCCGGCCACTCCATCTGGCTCGTGCATAGCAGCGTACAACTTCTATATTCAAACAGAATTGGACACGGACATTTAAAACAAGAATTTATTTCTAGATGACATATGCAGAATCACAGAACTTCTTGAACATGGAGCACATACTACCCTGTAGGACTTGTGGCAATAAACTTTCATGGAAGATGTCAGTTTTGCCAGGCTCCTTCCAAAGTTGAGTCCTTTTGCTTAGCATACAGCAATACTTATGATCTCATACTATAGACAGAGTAACACACGAACTTACCTGAAACCATCTGTATAAAGAGCAAAATAAATATCCTATTATTACACAACAGCATAAAGGTGAAGATTACTTTAGGTGAAAAAGCAACATACTAAGTTTTTTCAAATTTGAAATATCACTGAGGAATATAAACCATAGGGAACCAAAAACAGGATCATCCCACAGGTTAAAATACTTCTTGAAAATAATTCATATAATTTGCAACACCTTTAGCATTGGCTCTTTTTCTACTTTAGAATAAGCCACTTGGAATTTCTTCAAATGTGCTTTGGTGCTTTTTTTTGTTACTATAGTTGGCTGTATTTTCTGACAAAAGGCACAGAGCCAACTTCAAAGCAATAAATGTTATACTATCAACAAACCCATAATTAATTATTTTCAGGATTTTACAATCTTTTATTATACACTAGAAAGCTACCCACTCCTTTTCATATAAAAAGCATGCCAAGCAAGAGAAATTACTAAATATTGCTGAAACACAGATGACGAAACACTAGTATCCAACAGCAAGAGCCCAAATAAATCTTTTCTTCTTCCCACCACAAAGAAGAATTTGACCAAGCTTTATTCATCATACACATTTTCATTTTAAAATAAAAACAAAAACCAGAAAGAACTTCAGAACCTGAAGAAATCCAAGATGTTCCTGAATGTTTTGTTTTTTCTCTGTGATAAATGATTCAAAGTGCATCACAGCCCTCGTGTAAGCCTTGGAGCGAAAGGAGGCCACAGCCAGTGTATCCTGAGGAATGAGGTCTAGAAAACGTGTCACATTTTGATATTCTCCATAGTCCTCACTTGATGCTGTTGAAAAAAAGACAGATTAAAAAGTTTATCAATTGAGGTTCCATTTATAAGAATTACCTTATGCATCAAAATTCAATTAACTCATTTAACAGTTTAGTGAGATAACTGTACTAATTAAAGAACATGGTTTTCTGTCAACACTAATTCAAATAAAACAATTCTGGTAAACTTTCTACATCTTGCAAGACAGCGCAGAATAGTATATATTATATGTAACATTATAGATGTAATATTATATTTAGTTAAACTGAATATTTAGAAAACTATCAAGAAATTAACATTTCATTGTTCAAATTTTAAATCTGTATTTCTTGCAACAGGCATTCTGAACAATGCATTTAGGGTGGAAGGGGTGGAAATCACAATATGATATTAAAAAATCATAACAGATCACATATTATAATAATACATTTGTAAATGGTTATAATGTGAAGCTGAAAACATAAATAAAATACTTCTTTGAATAATGTTAATTCCATTTTAAATAAAATACGCATTCCTCACTTTTTAGATCACTTCTGTCTTTGCTAGATTTGGCAGCATTTTTCTCAGCAATGAGTGTTTGAAACTTATGTCTCGCCCACTGAGTGAGATGATCAAGCATGGAGAACACTGTCTGTGTGCTCAGCTGGCTCAGATCAGATGCGCTGTCCTCAGGTCTCCTGCTGGACTGGTCATCGTGTTTCAGAACAGCCATAATCTCCATGTAAACCTACACAAAGATAAAGACACGAGTGTCATACTGGCAGCAAAATAGTAGGAAACAGCAATTAACACAAAAGTCAAACTATAATACTAGATATTTTAAATGTGTATTTTAATAATTTGGGGCTTATTTTCATGATCTTCCTTTCCCACAATCTCAAGAGGAAGAAATGGCAAACCAAGCAGCAGCTGTTGTCAAGGAATTTCATACAGGGAGAAAGTCTCGAGGTTTCAAGACACATCAAATGCTTCTGCACCTCTTCTACAAACACGATACTTCAAGATTTGGTAAGAACAAAGTTATCTACTGCTAACTAGATCACAGATCTGCTTTTTTGCTTATAGTTAAGTAAATGCCATGACAAAATACCTATTTCTGTCTTAGTCCATAAAATATGAGCTGACATACGTAACAGATGCTTATTGTGGATGTACTTGTTAACAGAAGAAAAATCATTACATGCCTCTACACATGCACGGTGTTTAAACATAGATATTTTAGCTGTGAAATTTCAAATTAGTGGAATGTAAGTTATACTCTTCAGTATCTTCTAATTCCTTTGTTTCACCCAGGACATGCTTACAGAATCTGTGCAAACTTGCATCTCTCTGTACATCCACGTGCTGCTCCCAGTAAAAATGGCAGCACATGGGCACATGCACTGACAGCTCAGGCAAACCAAAGGAAAGCAGGATGACTCTTCTCCCCCACCCCTGTGTTGCTACAAGGCATCTACGAATCCTGCTCCACATGGATCTGGCAGCTAAACAGTTTATCTACTGAAGCTGTAATTGTATGCAAAGGAAAGGAAAAAATTATGGGTCTGAATTCTTTGAATTATACAAGTTCAATTTATTGATTGTTTTTGTTGCACACTTCTTCTTTGTACCACTCCAGCTGTTGATGTCACTGCAGTCATTATTAACAACAATAATATCCCATCCTAGGCCCAACTGAGGAAATAGATGGAAATCCACAGAAACGCAGTTCCAACACAAACTTGTACGAGTATATTCAAAATCCTGTCAGAAAATTTGTATTTTTAATACAAAAGAAGGAGTTTAACACCTAAACAATTTATTCATGTACGTCTACATAATTCTGCAGAGCGGAGCAGCTCTCAGGAAGAACAGCTCCTGATCATTCCTGTGAAAAACACTACCATCTTATTCATCTCACCTCTTGTTGATCCTCTTGACTGCATCCCAACAAAACATAGACAAGGATGTGTGGAAGCAGATAAATTGTCACTTTATAGTCATTTTTCATCATAATACTGCAGCAATCAAAAACTTTTCTGGCAAGATCATGTCGCACCTATAGAAAAATATTATTTCCAGGAAAAGCATCACTACAAAAGTGCAAATACGTGAACAATCAACAGATTTCCGTTTGTTGACAAACACAAATTCTAGTCCATCAAATAATTTTAAGATACCGGTCTCCTACAGAAGGTTCACCAGACTTAAATCTGCAACAGGGATGCCAGATGGCAGCTGCTAGTACATGAAGCGACTGCTGATAGGACAAAAAGGTAAGCACTGCTTACATTTCCACTTCTCCATGTTTTTTACACCATTGTGAACTTGCACTGGCCATAGAAAAAAAAGTTAAGGCTGAAAGTCTACCACTACACTCAGCCTCTCTCCTGCCATTAAAAGCCTGCAGAAAGTAGGAAATTATGAAGACATTCAATTCTTCTCTGCCTGAAAGAGGACAGTGTAGTTACTGAGCTATTGTAATTTAGTTCACTTCTGCAGTGGTGGATTTGGAAGTGACACTTTTGGTGGGTCACTTAGATACTGGAAAGGGAAAAGAAAAAGAAGAGACAAGTACTTTTTATGTGCAGGGACTGTGGAGCTACAGGGAAATCTTCCCAAAACTGAGAAGGTAAATCCAGAAACATTTCAGATACTTTTCACAAGCATTTGTCAGTGCCCTCAGTTTCACAAGAGTCTCTGGACAAAGGTAAGTTTCCTTGACTTTTGGTTTCGACACTGCCTGTGAAGCCTCACCAGGAACCAGTGCTGGGGAAGGGAGAGTGCAGTACCCTGCTGAAGAAGCAGGGAAGTCCTGTAAGAGGCCTGTAGCCAACAGACACATTCTCCCATCCATCCCTGACCTGCAGAAACCGAAACGATGTTCAAGAACTGTGTTGCACAGCGCATTATAGAAAGCAGATTTATTCTCTTACCTTTGTTATAAGATAACCTGCCCAAGTTGCTGACCATTCTGCAAAATTAACACCTAATTTGCTTAAGTAAATTGGCTTCTTCACCTTAGACCAGTTTACAGCCTTCTGATAACTCTTGTACCTGTAATTTTAGAATATCCATTTAGTAAAAGTAACTTTTTATTTAATACTGTAAACAATAGCATACTGTTAGTTATGAAATTCCCTCACTGGAACAATATTAAGTTCCACCTTCTGAATCTTTAAAAATACAATTAAAACCCCCACTTTGAGTCGTCAACATCTCTTATTCTAGAACTTCTTAAAATGAACTATGAAATAAAAATTCTCATAATTTGTTAGGTTGTTTGGAAGTATATTTTAAAGTGCTATTCGTATCAGTTTTACAAACTGCAGTTGGATAAATATTTGAGTACTATGTTCTTGACAGGAAAAACCCAGACCATACATGAAAGTCGAGAAAGGCCAAAAAGTCTCTTTTCTAAAAAGGTAAAGCTTATCACACATGAGCATGACTGTCTTCATGAGGAAACAGAAAGGAAACATTGATTATTTCAAGTTAAGACACCAACATAATTTGAAGTTTCATTTTGTTGAAGTAATGATAAAAATAATGCGAAGAAAAAGTCAAAACTCAATGAGCTCCTCCTACTTCTACAGAAGGTAACAGTAATAGGATTTTAATAGATTTGAGTAGAGGGGAAAGAAAAACAAATAAAAGCTTCAAAATATCGTATAAGCCAATGCTCTAGGGACAAACAGGCAGACCTGAGCAAAGTATGAGCTCTGAGTTTTGCTTGCTTGATTTAGAGAGAATTACATTCAAGTAAGTGCTCATTCAGCTTTTTGTAGAAAGACCTTATTTGAATTTTGTATATATACATATCACTCTTCCCAGAAGAGTGACAGTCACAAAACCATATAAAGTTAATACTAGCCTGGAGAAAAAAAAAATCAGATCTGTTATGAAAAGCCATTGCTTAAGCTGTCATATACCGTGTGTTTAAGTGAGGTTCCAAGATCTCCTGCACGTGCTCAGGAAACCTTCTCCAAAGCCTGGAGCCAGGGCAGTCAGTGTTTGTCTCTCTACAGTCATAGATAGACAGTAACTCCTGAAAAGGCATGGTTTACATCACAAAGTTAGCACTAATAATTTTCATGACCACAGTACAAAACCTTGTGTATATGACCTTAGAGGTCTTTTCCAACCTGAATGATTCTATGATAAGTAGCGAGAGAGAAGTTATGGAATGCTTAATTCAGAAATTATAACTGCAAAACTCTCATCCAACATTGTTAATCCCTTATTACTAGGCAGTTTTGATTTCAACTACTGATTCCCCAGATTCTCCAGCTGGTGTTTCGACCACATCATCTCATATTCTTTACATCTGCCAATAGACCAGGAATAGAATTTAGTCTGATTCCTCCTTGTGCAGGAAGTGCACAACCTTGTGCATACGCTAATAAAATTCTTGTCCTGCTGTCTACATAGGCCCACCTATTTTCTCCTGAACTAAAGAACTGTCCTGAAGTTTTCACAAAAATATTAAACATCAGTAACAGCAAGAAAAAAAAGAAATCAAAAACCCCCACCCACTAAGTCAAACCGGCAAAAAGGACTAGAGCCTGAAAATAAAGGTAGGCTCCCTTTCAGTTGCTTCTTAAAAGTGTAAGCAGAAACCATCTTAGGAATACTGCTTTTCATTCCTGCCTGTGGAACCTGAACTAAATCTGAGTCACTCTCAGGATTACTCCTTGAATCCCTATGTATAGACTGCTAGTTCCCTCTAAAACATCAGATGTCTCCTAAAATGCTGTGACTCAAAAGCAAACAGAACTATCTTATTTGACAACTACCCAGAATATTAAGTGTACTTTCTAATTTAAACCTGTTACAGGATGAAGTTTCAAATAAACATCTACTTCAAAATGAACATTTGTATTGCATAGTTTTAAGTTCAATGCTATAGAAAATAATCTGTGAAATAAAAGTAGGATCTAACCACGTATCTTACCTGAATTGCATACGCTGCAGAATCCTGAGCACGAACATTATCAGCATAAGCAAGGAATGCTCTGGTCAGTTCCATTAACAATCCATAGGCAAAATTTGGATCTTCCACTCCAGCCTCAATCACAAACAGAATGCCAGTTTTATTAAAATAGAGTAATAGCTGTATCTTTAAATAATCACTAGGAAGTTTGACTCTAAACTGTTTTAGGTGAGACAGCAAGTCCAGATTTTCAAAGTGTTTAAAGGTAAGAGGTTCCCTCCTCCCAAGGACTTTTAGAAGACCCCTAATGCTGAACAAAACATTACTGTAATGATTCTTACCACAAATGTGAAGTGTTTTCCCTGAGTTTCACTTGTTGAAAAATCGAGCCTGCCGGGATCTATGGCTCCCAGCTCACCTAAACATTCTCCACAGAGCAGTCGGGCTTGGGAATTTGCATCCTGGCAGCCGATGAGAAGCACCGTTACCAGCTGGGAGATGACTGGCTCCACGGTTTCACTGTCTGTGACGTACTTGATCAATTTTTCCTAGGAAGTTGAGTAATAAAGATGAATTATTCTACAACCGTATTTGTAAATAATCTCAGAAATTTTCAGTCTGTAACTCACTTCCAATTTCATTCAGCCATGACTTCAGGTTGTAACTATAGTCCAATTGCACTAATCTGCTTCTCACCCTAGGAAGGACTAAACAAATGAATGAGGGATTTGGGCCTCAGTTAACAATGCTCTCATGGCCAATACTGTATTTCATTATCATGCACCTCTCTACTAACTTCATTTTCTTTCTCTGTCTTACCAAGAACCTCCCTTCTTTTCTACATGATATTTTTCTCTTATTTATCCCTTTTCTTATGTGTTCCAATACTTCCTCCTAATTTCTCTCATGCAGCTGTTGCCTTCTGGGTTTGCTGCCATTTCTATTCTTATTGTCATTTCTTGGACATTTCTTTACTCTCAAGTCCTACAAAGCCCAGGGTTTCAAGTCCTTTGATCAATGCCCATCATTTTAATTGGGTGTCCTTTCTTTTTGTTTTGGCCCAGCTTTTATTCCTTACCTTCACATTTAGTCCAAATACAGAAAAAACATCAAGACGTTTGTCATTGTTATGCTTAATGAAAACTGAAGTCACAGCCAACATAGAGCAAATAGTTCCACAAGCTGTGGAACTAATTAAGTTTGATTTGCCTCAATTATTTTGCTAGACTTCTAACTAAGCAAGACATGGCAGGATTTTTCTGCCCTGAGCTGCAAGAATTACTAGTTGGCCAGGAGTATACACAATGGTTGTTTGTTCTTTTAGCTGGATTTTATTTTAAATTTCTGGTTAAAGAGTGTCCCACAATCTTATAACTAATAAGGGTACAGATTTATTACTTCTTCTAATGGGTCACATACACCCTCTGGGCTAATAACCACACAATTGTAAAGCAGTGTCTTCAGCTTGTACATGGCTATAAAATTTATTTGAATATGATCAATGGATTCAAATTTTTGAGGGTGGAACACAAAGAAGGAAAAGGAAAAAAAAAAAGTGTGAGGTGGTCAAACACATCTTAATTCTTTCAGATATTACACACACACACATGCTTGCTTTTATGTATGAGGCTCCTGGTGCAAAAGCCATACATGCCCTAAACACACAATAAGCCCACATAATGGATTCCTGAAATGGACTTCTTAGACACATCTTTTCTCAGAGTTTAAAAAAAAAAAAAAAGTACACTAGCCTTGCTGAACCAGCATCACAAAGATTTGAAGGATTTGAAAGTCCACCTACACGGAGGTGTCATGAAAAAGAATCCATTTTCCCCATTATATGAAGAAACAGCTTAATAAACTGAGAAGAATAACCCAGTTCAAGTGAACACCCTGTAACAATAAGGAGTTTCAGACTTTTGGTCCAGATGCTAATTTGATTTATTTTTAGTTCTACTGAGGGAGGTTTTCTATACCTGGTTTCTATACAGTGTTTCTTTCAGGCTGGTAAGCGCATGAATCCGAACATCCACATTCTCGTGCTGAATAGCTCTCATTGACAGCTGCAGGGCTGTCTGCAAGTCTGTGCTTTTGGAGGATTCCTGAACATGACATAAGAAGTTCAAGTTAAGTATAACAGGAATATGACTGAACTGCATCTCAAAGACCTTTTTGCCTACATTCTCACTCATATCCATATACCATTGTCTTCTTGCCTATTTTTTAATATATTTTCCTCAAAAAGGTGTTATATTTCACTTTTAGGTAAATATAATGATGGTGTAAATAAAAATTATAAAATCAGAAGAAAATGCTTAGCTTAAAGTCTGTCTAAAATCAAAATAATTTCTACTTTTGTTGCCTCCTTCCCACAAAATAATTGCTACTTCCCATCTGTTACCTAATCATTCTGAGGACAAGCAAATGAAATGGACCATAGAGTACTAAGAAGAGACAAACTTTGCTCCCTGTAAAGAGAATATGGCCACAGCTAAAACTGTTGACTTTTCATGTTATAATCTGTCACAAAAGAGATGAAAAGTCAGTGTTGAGGAGATGCTACAGGAATAAGAGTGTTGAACATGAGTATATTTCATTCCTAAACAAGAATCAGAACATGGATCAAACTATGCCTGCAATACACAAATCCTGTTTTGTGGTGGAGGCAGATAAATATATTTCCACTTAAGAATACTGTTTTCCTCAGTTGTCATGAATTCATTTGATGCATTAAAGCCAACCTAATACATAAAAGAAGCTGTAGTACCTTTCTGTATTCCTGAAGGACAACCTGAACTTCTTTTAGTTCAGGAAGGTCAGGCAGAAAATATATTTCATGTAGAAAGTCTCGTACTGCATCCCTAATAGTTATAAAAAAAATATTGCAAAGAATATGGCAAACATTAGTTGAATTAGAAAAGCCTTAAAAACCCATCAAAAGAAAGCAATGAAGAAATCTCTTTCAATTTTGCCACTATGGCCTTCTACAAGGGCATTATTATTCCCATTGCCACCTTTTATTGTGAAAACTGTTGGTATGGTACAATACTAGAAAAATGAAAACCCAGCAAAAGTAATCAAGATATTAAGTATCAACATTCCTAAAAAAACCCCAAACACACTTTTAAGCTACAAAATATAAGATGAAAAAGAATTATGATTCAATCTTATCTTCAAAAAGGTTAAGTCATGAGAATTAAAGTATTTTGTATTAAACTTTGATTTTATTTTCAGTTGGTGTGACCATTTGAAGGGAACGTATGAAATCTTACTCAACATAATAATCTGTGCACTTCGCAATTATATCTCTAATTATTGAAGAAAACAAAGAACTCATCTCCTCCCCATTCCCAATTCTGTACACTTCTCTCTAGCTTGGAGCAAATGCTGGCAATCATCATTATTCCATAATGGGAAGTAATTTTCCATACCAGCAGAAAAAACACACTCAAGAAAACCTGGCAGGGGTAAGTGTCTGAATGGGTTGTAACTTGGCCACAGCATCATATATTTTTATAAGGACAATATAAAAACACCTTTTCAGACGAGGTTATCACTTGTCACATTTCAAGATCTCAACACAATTTAGAGAAGGGGGAATTTTATAGAACAACAACTATTTAGCAGAAAAACAAGTTTTCTCATCTCAGTGCTGGGTGACTTGAATATAGGGTTATCCCCATTCCTGTCACAGGATTTAAACCATGTAACTGAAAATATTTTGTGCAGTACCTGTTCTCCACTATGAGGAAATGGAATATTGCTGTGGTTTCCTTGGGTTGGATATGTATGAGGGGCAATAACACTACAATCACATGGCTGAGCAAGGAGCCAAGGTAGGAATGGTCCAGACTTCGAACAAAACAATCCCAGGCTCTAAACAAGAAAAGACAACAATTCAAGAGTAATCAATGATTCTTCTCTGCAGAAAACATTTCAGGTGAGTCATGAGAAGCATTTTAAGCTATTTCGGCAGTTTGGCTTAGATTACTGTCCAGAACAAAAGAGAACAGTATATTAAAGGACAGAAATAGCAGGGATGTCACTGTTTGGGTACACCATCAGTTCACCTGCAACACAGTTCTGGGAAGTCATCCTTGTATCTCAGAGCTGTTCTCAGCGTGGTCATCATCTTCACTCTGACCGAACTGACGTGTTTGGGACCCATGAGCATCATTAAAGACCTCAGGCTATTTAGAGCCTAGACACAGACGAAAGTCGTTTTAGTGTATTAGATACTCATGAAAACATGTAGGAGTCACATTTTCTATTAAAATCAGGCTACCCTTGTTTAAGAAATTATACTCTAAGACATCAAAATTAGTTTGATGTTTTAATGAAGAATTTGGGTTTAGAAAAAAGAGAGTGAAAGGGAATCTCTAATGACAAGATTATAACAAAACCCCACATTATTTAGCCTGTTGACAGATTGATGAGGAAAGAACTGTGGACACCAAAGGAGTTAATGATTATAGATGTCTGTTATAAGACATGATTAACTATATATCCCAAGCTGAAAAGGGAAGGCTTAGGAAATATAGAGGAAATAGAGAAACTTGCATTTAAAAGAAAAACCAAACCAAGAAAATCCCAACAGAGTTGACCTACAACTGCTCACAGAAGTGACTGGCAAGCATCAGGGAACAGGTAATAGCTCAACTGTCAATGAAAGACAGAAGAGAAATACTGAGATGCAGGAGATATTTCAGTCACAGTAACACTACACCAAACAAGGTAGTAAAATGTCCAGCATGACAGATCAGTAACACAGGAATAAACCTGAGCTTGAGAAAAGGTCATGAGAGGGGAAACTCACCAAGAACAAAAACTGAAGAACAGATAGAAACAATAGCAGGTGCAGCAAAAGAACTATATAACTTAAGAGCTATATAAATTAAGAAATTCACAAAGCATAAAGAAATGGGACTATGAAAATGAGAACATTTTAACATGAATATCTGAAAAGCAAAAAAACACCAGAGAAAATGCAGTCTACCGATGTAAAGGTTATATATACATTCTAGCATTGAAAACTTCCTGCAGAAATCACCGACACTCTCTCTGTGACGTGGCTAAGAGGCCAGTCTTGTGGTTAGAAGCACTGCCTCAGCAGAATTTACAGACTTTGTCTCAAGCTGTGAGCTCTAATTTTTCTAAATGCTCTAAGGAGCTGTTCTGTGAGAACCAAAACTAATGAAGTCCAGTTTCTCTTGGATTTCCATCTCTTTTTCTTTACCTTTACCCTTTGGTGTCCTTATATAACCCCATGCAGTAATTCCAGTTTTCTCCCATATTCCCTCATCCTCCCACTGGTGTTTGTTTCACACACTAAAAATCATACACTTGGATTCCTCCCCTGGAATTCCTGGTTGACTGACTTGTTGCATACACCATGTCTGACTGAACTATATCATACATTATCTGACCATTAAAGAAATCAAGAACTTTGAGCTTACACAGAAGTCCTACCCGCAATGAGACCATCAGTTTTAAAGAATCATTTTGGAACCCTATTATCCTTGAGACTTCCATGACAGTTGCATGATCACAGAAGTAAGTCGGGAATATTAAAATAGTCCTTTCTTATTTTTGTTTTAATATTAAAAATTAAGTTTACACACCATTTTTTTATCCTCAATGCCAACACTGGAGCTTAGTAACTGCATGTTAAAAAAAGCCAAGATACCAAGCAATTTAGGTTGCAGATAATCAGCCTGTGGAGAGGAAAAAACAAAACTTAAAAAACCAAATAATCTTACAATTAACACATTCCAAAGCCTAAGAAATTAAAAAGCAGGTAAGAAATGCATATGAGAAGAATCCCAAATACATACACTGCTACTTAAGAAATATCAGTGTTAATGACAGACATCCCAATTAGGCTGTGGGTTTTGCTGTTTCATAGGATCTCAGGATTTACATGTGTGTTGTTGGTTTGTTTGGGCACTTTTTGTTTTGATTTGGCTTTATGCATACTTGGTACGGATCTCCCTATTACGGGAACACTTAATAGGAAATGCCAGCCTTTCTTCCACTTTTTGCCTGAAATAAGTGATGTTCAGAGAATGACAAATTGCCTTCACTCTCACAATGGCCAAAAAGAAATCGTTGAAAAAACTGAGCATGAGTATTTTGATGTCCTTACCATTTGTTCTGGTGAGGTTATTTCCCTAGGTCCCTGATAGGGATCATCATGAGAGGCAAATGAAGCCAATATGGACAAACCATTGAAGACCTGCTGGTAGTGCTCCCCGATCCGCAGCAATAATTCATTGTGCAGGCCCTGGTAGTCCTGTCTCAGCAAACTGCCCAGCTCTATCTCGGTCTCATTCTGCAGTCAAACACAATGTCTTCATTTAAAAACAATGTAATTAGCACTCAGAGACAGGAGGCACTGGGCTCCGGTTGATTTGTTACAGAAATTAAAGAAAAAGCTTCTGATCAGCTCCGTGTTAGACAAACCAAGCTTTTAGAATTTGCTAAGTTCATAAAATATCTTAGAAACATTCCTCAGAGCCAATGGAAGTGATTGTAAGTAATAAGAACAAAACTTCTGCATGTGCAATTTCCCAACCTATGCTTTGCAATACCTTAACTTAAACAAAGCAGAAAGCTCACTATGCATCAACTGTTGCTCCTAATCTGCAGGTGTAACAGAGTAAATGCCAATTTACCTTGAGGTAATGAAGTGCCCGCTCGAGCTCATCCTTGGTGCAGGAACAGACCAAATGAGAGAAGATGTATTTGAAGTTATTGATTAAAATCTCTCTTCGGTTCACATTCAATTGCTTTGCTATGGTTCTGATAAGTGTGGAGGCTGCAGGACTGGCCTTGGCTGCAAGGTCAGGAAGCAAAACTTGCAGGGTCCGCTGGTAAATTAAGAACAACAGTTAATGGAAAAAACAAACAAACAAACAAATCCTCCAGACCCCCAGGGTTAGGCTTAGCTCTATGTGTGCCAGTACCACAACACATGTGTCTGGTCATAATTATGGCCATAGGTATGAATAGACAAAAACTTTAGTAAGATGAAAATACCTAGTAAAAATGCAGATAGAACCAATTACTTTAGGAGCTGCTTCATCTAAGCAACAGATGTAGAAACACATAGCATTTCTTGTGTCCATCCAGATTCTCCACAAAAGAAAATCTTAAAAAAAAACCCAAAAGAAACCAAAAAGCCAACATACCCACACACAATAACACTCGGCCAGCCTATGATTCAGCTAGAACACTGCTGACTGAACAGTTGTGCATTTCCCATCTACCAACAAGCAAAACACAAGTATGATTCTGAAGCTACCTAGGATTCCAGTAAAATAGATATCTAACCAGATCAAAAAGAGCTGTATTCACAGAACTGCAGCTTTCTTCTTTTGAAGTAAGAAAGCTGACACCATGCAAAAATCACACCTTACAAAGGATCCCTCCAAGTGCACTAAATCATTTATACAGATACACCCAACGAGTATTCTAAACTTTAGCTCCTTATCCATCATACTTAAATTGGCACTGTAGCCATCCCTCTAACTCCTTGATAAAACTGTTCCTCTGCATTTCAGCTCTCAGTCGCAGCATTCCCAAGAGAAGGTGGGGATTAAAACTGAAATTCACAAGCACAAACACAAAATATCAGAAGGACTGACCAACTTACTGAGAGAAAGCGATTTAGGTCTGGAAAATCAAACACACTGGCAATCTCAGATAACATGTCCAGAGCCATTTCTCTCTGGTGAGCAGCTGTTTCCTTCTGCAGCTCATTGCCCTGGCACGGAGCACTCAACACCACCATCTGGCTGGAGTGCAGGGACTCCACTAGAAACTAAGCATGAAGAAATAGGTATTTAGTATTATTTTCCCCTTGTTCACTCCCTAAAATTAAACACAAGTGTTTCACTGGTCTTCCTATGCATCTGTTTTTCTCTCTCATTTATTGCACATAGATCTATGATTATTACTTTGCAACAGAACTGGATTATCATCCACTCAATAATTACATTCAATTTTGCAACCCTGGATTAAAATATTGCATTATTTTAAAAATACTCAAAATTAGAAGAGTCTGCTTTTGGCAATTTTCTTTTAAACAGAACTTTTTGTCGTTAAGTAATGGATATAACAACAAAACTAAATCAATCATGGCAGAATTATGCCTGTGACACGCTAACTTCAACTCTAATTTTAAACCATAGTGTCTTGCAGCAATACTACTACATAATGCAAGAGCCTCTATTTCAGAATGAAGCATCTAGGGAATAAAACAGAGAAGCAACACTATTGAGGGGAGATCATTACAAAGATTTCCCATTCCTTCCTGAATGTTTGTAGGGTTTTTTCCTTCAAATAATTTCTTTCTTGTCCTACGAGATTTCACCTTGAGCAATACTGCAATTTTGACCTTTAATTCCATTTTCAAAATACACACAAAGAACCCAAATACATGCACTTCTTAAACCACCAACTCTTTTTACCTGACAGATTGGTTTCTTGTACTGACTGAAAAAAGCCTGCAGTTTTATGGCCTTGGCTGCTGCCAGGGCCCGGATTTCTGTGTACGCTGCTCCGGCCACTGAAGCTGACTTGGACAACAAACAGTGCAACAAATGCAAGAGGGCAAATGGTACCAAGTCTCCTTTGGATGCCCTTAAAAAGTAAGCAGAAGAAAAAGGATTAAAAAGGAAAACTGAATTGTTGCATTAATAAAATGACTTAAGAACATGCAACTGCCATCATGCAAAATGAAGCATGGTTGTATTTGCATGGCTTATCTGTACTTCCTATGACAGGGCAGAAGAAAAGAAGGAACGTTCCACAGGAACCAACAGCTCTGTACGGTTGCAACGGACTCGGGGAAAGGCTGACTTCAAAATAAGTAATTTAACCTTACACTCAAAGAAAAGGTTACTTTGCATCACAAACTGACACAACCTGGCAATTTTCAAGATACTATCAAAAATACCTTCCAATATCTCCTGTTGTGAGAATCAAAGTATCTTTAAGCTCATTATTTCTTGATATTTTGGCATTTGTATAGGCTTCTTTCATCCTTGAAACAAACAGCTGGTACACAGGAAAACAAAAAAATATTAATTTTAGTGTTTGACATTAGTGAAACAAAAACCATAGTAAGTTAGGAACAAAACCCCAAAACCCCCATGAATTTACCTCTTTTATGAATCCCTCTTCCGAGTCTAAAGATTGTAGTATGTTCTTTATGCAGTCACTGAAAGCCACTCGTACAGCTTTGTCTGGATCTTCCATTAGATTTAATAAAGATCCAACAAGAGTCTTCACACTGGACTCATCAGTATTAAAATCCAGGTGTTTGCAAAGATGAGGTATATTTTCTATAAATGCTGGGTGGCATGGTTGGAGCAGGAAAGGAAAACATTTTTAATAATTTTCAAAATCTACTGAAGCGCACAAAAGAGTGATACAAACAAGCAATAAAGCACACTACACTTTTTTTAACCAAAAGAATAAACATTGTGAAATCAGAGAAGCTATTTAAAATTCAGATTTTATCAAGTATTATGGTCTTAGATATAGCCATAGATCAAATTTAAACCAAGGCAGCTTAAAAAGAATATCACTGACAACATGAAATATCAGCAGTGATATCAACTGAAATGCAACACTTCAAGCACCAACAGAACTATTAAAAACCCAATACAGAATAAAAGGAATGGGGAAAGGTGCAGAAATAGTGACTTAGTACCTCAGATGGGAATGTAAAGTGTTACTAAAGGTAAAGCCACATACCTAGCTTTACTGAACTGGGTGCTTTGTTCTCAAGGAGAGTGAGAAAGGGCTTGAAAACACAGGCTTGCACAGAAGAGGTTTTTCCATGAGCAGAAGTCACAGTAAGGCTGCTACACAAAATATCATGAGTAACATCCTTAATAGCAGAGTCTGCTAAGGAAGGTTGTATGTGGAACAGACCGGAAAGACAACAAGATAACTTCCCAACTATAGCAGCACAAGCCTTCTTGACTAGCTCGGACTCATCTTTGATTTGATTTCTGAAATGGAAACAAAAAATGGAATAGTTTTAATAGGTCATTTACCTAGAAATTTGTTTTTCTACACTGTCTGAGTTCTCTAACTATACTGACAGTACTATCAAGACACCTTAAGGATCTGTCTTGCTAAGTCATCTTTTTCCTTTTCAGATCACCCTCACGTTCTGTTAAACGTTTGAAGAAGCACTGGGCATGGTGAGGCTGGCATGTTGTAAAGAAGAAATTGAAGACTAACACAAAAGGACAGAAGACACCAAGACACATACACAAAAGGTAGAGAAACCACAGATTTTAAGAGACATATGGACAAACACAACATGGATTTCACTGACAAAGATATCTCCTTTCCCCTCCTTAATTTAAACTGGGGTCTTTAGCTAGCAAAGGAACTTTGCTATGTATACTGACATGGTAAGTGAACAGTATTCTGTCACACAGACATCATCATGTGCATCTATCCTGTTGATATCGAATAATTTCTGAAATTAAGATCTAGCAAATTTTGTATGAAATGAACATTTCTTTTTGTGCTTAGACTCCATTTATTATTTGCCCATTTTTCTTCTTGCACAGAGAAGCTGCATTAATACATACAAAAGAGCTTCAGGAATCACACTGCAGGACTGCACACTTGGTGGTGGATGAAGCAGGAGAGAGAATCCTTTAACACAAGTAGCCCGAATTACTTCATGGGGACTTTGTAGTGCCCAGTGATAAACTGATTTTCTCCAATCCAGATGAATGTTTCTTGGGAAGAGAGATAGAAGGAACACACAGTGTGACTGAGTTTGGGGTGCTAAAGAGAGGAAAAAAAAGCAAATAATTACTCGATTTAAACTTTTAATACCACCAATCATCATAAGAATGCAAATAAAATAATTTTATTTTAGAACAGTTATTCCAAAGTGGAACTAGGCTTTATATACTTTAACATACTTACTGAAACTCTGTGCAGTTTTTTGACTCAAAACTAGAGGATCAAACCCCAAAATAGATGGTTTAAAAGAAGAATCATCAGGATGGCTGCAAATCCAGGGCAGAGACAGCAATCCACATAAGTCATCAAGAATCTGGTCACTCAGTGGAATTTTCACTAGGGGGAAAAACAACAAAAATATACTTTTTCAGCTTTGTAGGGTCTACAAAACATTTTATGTTCTTAATTTGCTACAAAATATTACTTTTGCTATCAAAAAATATTAGTATCACTATTCCCATATGTTGATATCCTACTTTTTAGACATGTAATAATAAATCATGCAATGCTAAATCAGAATTACCTAAAAATCTCATTCAACAGAAGACAGAATGTAACACATAAACAGCAGCATGAATATAATTTTGGTATCTCTGGATTTGTGTGAAGACTTTCAGGTGGACTTTGGGGTGTCTGGTAAGCTGAACTCATAATAACATTTTAATCTTGGTAACTGAGTCTGTCCTCCACCCTACTAGTTACTTTTAAAAAAACCAAGGAAGTACTCAATATTTTTGGCATCATGCATGCCATGTTTGCTGAAGCTGGTCACAAGCTTGAAATTGTTGAGTGGAACAAAGATAGTAAGGGATGCTGCCTCAGTGTGTCTTTAAAAGAAAACTGCTGAAGTTTGTTCCTTTTTTATGTACTTTCACTATCCCCATGTATTCTCTTGATCAGATGAAAATCAATAGAAGTACAGACAAAAAGAAATGAATGATGTTCAAAAAGGAATGCAAATGAAGGTCTCTAAACAGAAAATAATGCTATTTTTTTAATTTAACATTTTTTGTAAAAGTGTTGGAATACTAGCAAAAGATTCATAATTTCAGTACCTCTACCAAAACAGACTTAAAACAGTCAGATGAATCCCAAATTTACAAAATACAAGACATCTTAGTTTAAAGGGTTTCTTACCTTGTGCATACAGCAAAGCATCAAAAATTTTCACTATTCTGTCAATCACTTGTTCTAGATTAACAATCTGTGTAGCAGCCTCTAACAGGTTTCTGCAGACTTTCACCACTCTTGTGGTAAAATCAGAGGAAATCCACTTGAACTGTACATTCACCATTGAATCTGAGGAGCTTGGAGTATTCTTACATGTATCAGAGTCACACGGATGAGACACTCCATGCTCTTTACTGTTAAAATAGAAATCACATCAATGCAACAAATGCAACAAACATTTAATATTAACTGCTTGCAAGCCAAATTACTATGAAAATGTACTTCTTCAAAACATACAGGACTCACCCAATATTTATCCTGATACATAGACAAGCATTAATTACACAAATCATAACGAGAGTGACAAGAAACTCTTGGTCCTATGGTTTCCCCTTGGCACCTTTACCTGGTGGAATCTGCTGGGGGAGAACAATGAACGATGCACAGAGCAGCCAACCGCAGAATTACAGCGATCCCTTCCACAGTCTGAAGAACATCTGCTGGCAGAATTTCTTCCTCAAGGAGAGATATTAAGGATGCAGCTTTCTTAGTGATGGCATTCCATAGAGCACTCTTCAGTTTCATGTTTACAGGGCTAAGTCTGTAATTTGACCATATTAATTATTTTCCAACATATACTTCATTTCAGAAAAGATACATAATCATAGCAAAACCAGAGCTAATCCATATTTGATATAGGATTAGGAAAGTACCAAATGAAGCTTTAGCTGAATTGTGTTCTTTAGAAGGAAAAGATCCTGACTCTGAATTTAAGTATGACTCATATCAGACTTATCTGAAAGGCTATAAACCTATAACTCTACAGTCCTTGGAAGGTCTTGATAACCATAAAAAGGCAAATGTTACACCCATCTTTGAGAAGGGCAAAAAACAAGGATCCAAGGAACTACAGGCTTGCCAGCCTAACCTCAGTCCCTGGGAAGATTATGGAAAAAGTCTTCCTTAAACTCATTTCTACCTGCATGAGGGACAAAGTGACTGGAAACAGCCCACAAGTATTTATCATGGCCAAATCATGCCCTCAATTCCCTTCTACAATGAGACAAGCAGCTCTGTGGAGAAAAGTGAGCTGCTTTTTCACAAGACTTCAACTGTCTAGAAAACAAGGCTGGCAAGAAATTCATGAAGGTCTGTATGACAAGTCCTGCAACTGGCAAAAACCCCCTGATGCAAAAGAACAGACTGAGAGCTGACTAACTGACGAGCAGCTTTGGAGAAAATGATCTGGCAGGCTTGTGGAAAAGTGGAATATTAGAGCAGTGTGACCTTGTTTCAAAGAAGGTCAACTACATCCTGGGCTGCACCCAAGAGTGCAGGCTGATCACAAGTCCACACCTGGAGTGCAGCATGCTCAAGCCAACTTTGAGTGCCCAAAGACAAGAAAGAGGTCAACTGCTGGCACAAGTCCAAGATAATCAGGGAGCACAGCACAAGCAGAGGCTGAAAGAACTGGTTTTGTTCACCTGAGCACAACTTGACTTAACTAGACCTGCTTTAAGTACATCCAGTGTAACAGCACAGCCACACACAATTATGTCACACCATGGATGTTCTCAGCTTTTGCTTTCAGTGTGTAAAAATGAAATTTTTTAACACATTAAAAACACAGTCTCTTTAATATTAAAGTTTGGCTTAAAAATCACCAGTAGATTTTGATCCCTCAAAATATAATTTAGATTTTTTTCCCCAGAAGATCTTTCAGTCTGGCTGTTAAGAAGAAACTGCCTCAAGAAGCTGTAATTTATTATTCAACACCCAAATTACTATAAAAGTAGTTACTGAGTAAGTGTCATACATTAAAGGTGAAGGTGATTTCTTCGGATGCTTTGTGGGCAGGCTCAGCCGTCGTCTTTTCTCTGGAACTTCATCACTGCTGCTGCTCCACCCATCAGTATCAGAGCTCTCCGGCTGGTTCTGATGAAGCTCCTGAAAGATTTCTTCTGTTTGTGTTTTTAATGCTGCATAAAGTGGACTCACCAGATACTGGGATGGACAAAAAACAGGTACCATGAGGTATGCTCTGCCTTACTTAAAGATGTGGTATTATTGCTTCTGACTTAAAATATTAAATTGCAAAATATCAGTAAAAAAGTAAGAACGTTCTTGAAAACCTTTCAGTTCAAAAACTTAATTACAAGATGCAGGCTCTTACGAGCAATGAAGTTTCCTGTGTTGCTACCAGAGAGGATGCAGCTTGCACAGCTGTTTCCCAGTTCCTGCCATAATACCTTGCTACCAAAGCCATGAAACAGACACACAAAGTTTACCAAACAGGTAGGATACACAGATGAACGTATGAAATAAAGGGAACACTCAGCATATCAACACCTCATTATCGACACCTTGTTATGGTTTTTAACTAAAACAGGGTTTATTTAGGTTGAACATCAGGAAGAAATTTTTTATTATGAGGGTGGTGACACACTGGCACATGTTGCCCAGAGAGGTGGTAGATGCCCCATCCCTGGAAACACTCAAGGTCAGGTTGGGTGGGGCTCTGAACCCTGATCTAGTTGAAGCTGTCCCTGCTCATTGCAGGGAGTTGGACTAGATGGCCTTTAAAGGTCCCTGCCAACCTAAACCACTGATTCTATTTTAATTTAAACTTTTCTGTCTACCTGTCCCTACCAAACATGACTAAGAGCATATGGTTGGAAAGTAAGAGCATCTCAAACTACTGCACACTACTTGCAAAGCTGCCCTCATGTGAGTGTACTTTGGGCCTTACTCCCATTTTATATTGTGATTATGGACAGACAGTTGTGCCTGCATAGCTTATGGACAGTTTAATACATCTGAAAAACGTAAGAGCCCAGCTACATCCAACAGATTTAAGAACTCTGACCTGTACAAGCATGAGAAACAGTTGAGAAAAAAGGAGTATCAACCTGAATATGCAACACAGCATTTCCTAGATTTTCTTCTTTGCATAGGTATAGGTTTTTGCACATGATCTATTCCCACAATAAATTCAGCTTTTAAAATAAACATACCTCTTGTTCTTCCTGAGTTCCAAGCACATTCACAAAAATTCCACATACTGTACTGATACGGACTTTTCTTATTTGTAAGGCAGATTCATAACCAGTTGGAACAAACTCCAGGAAATACTGCAGTATATGGCAAAAAGCAGTTTTCAGCTTTTCAGACTGAAGACACCTAAACACATCTCCTTTAAACAATGAGCAGAGCCTCTCTAGCAGCATATTCAAGTAGACGGGTTCAATATTTTTGTAAGAATCTGCTTCAAAAGCCAGCAATGTCCTCACCAGCATTAAGAGTGGCTCTCCAAAGAGTTCTGATTCTTCAATATCCATTTCAAGTGCTGATTGTAGAATTTCAAAAAAGACTGTGAAGAAAACACTGGCCAGCTGTTCTGGAGGTCCTCCTAAATTAATTAACTTCACCACAAACTTCATTGCCAAAGTTTTAACTTTTGGACTGCCATACTCTAACAGGGAGCAGCCTATCCCCCAGAGAATAATATCTTGCCTTACAAAAAATATATCTGCAACAATATTTGTCAGAATAGACATTAATACAATTTCCAAACATTCTATATTGGGCATACTCATCAACTGTAATGGTGCCAATCTCAAATATCCCACTTTGTCACTTATATTGCTTGAAAATCTCTTTACAGTCACTGGCCAGACCATTTCATCTTCCCAAAGATGCTTCTGTGCATCTCTTTCATGCAAGATGATTAAGTCTTGAAAAAGCTGTAGCAAGTCTTTAGTTAGTGCTTCAAAAATGGAGCAACTCTTCATTTTAAATAGAAAAAGTAAAGAGCAGATGACATCACAAATGTTCTTGTGCAATGTGTTGCAGTTTGGAGCTGCAGCAATACGAAGAAGCCTTGTTACGATCCAGTTACTAAATTCTAGGACAATAAAACAGAATCTTTATTATTAAGATAAAAACCAAAATCTCCAATTGAGCATCTCTCTGAGAGCAGATTGCTTATCACTAAAACTAAACTCCTTGAGATAAATGCATGTAAGTTCAGTAAACAGAATCATCACTGGGAAATTTATTCAGCAGATCCTATTGAAAAAGAGGAAAAGAGGGGGCAGAACATGGGGATTGGGAATGGAAGACACACATTTTACACTGGTATTTTCAGACATTTTCCTCTGTCAAAAAAACACCCTTGGGCAATGACTACATGTACAGCACATCTCATCAATACTATATAAAAATATATCTATGCAATGGTAATGAATAATGTCAAAACACATCCTTACAAATTTCCATTATTACAAGCGCTAATCCATTCACAATATTCAAAGTCTATAATCATATTCACTTATAAATTTATAATGATGAACGTACATATCTGCCTTTTCCCCATTTCTGTTCCGCTGGATGATCCCACTGTCCGCAAATTTAAATCCTGAAAATACCAAGCTTCAACAGAAACATTTTCAACAAACTCACCAATGCAACTGCATTCAGTTTCCTCCTGATTTCCATCCACATTTACAAACATAAGTGGGGAAGATTTCATAATATGTTGAATAAAATCAAGCAACATCACAGAACTTGGCTGTGAATCTGATTTTTTAATCAGTTCCAAAGCAACTTTGAAAAATAAAAAGAAGACAATACTTAAATCAGCATTGCAATAAATCAGCTTCACAAACTTTGTTCACACCTAATCAGAAATATTTTTAATATCTATAAAATACTATGAGATTGTATTAAACCTTCCAAATTATTTGGAAGTATTTGGAGTATATTTTTTAATCCATGAAGATAATTTTGTGCATATTGTAAACCCTCTATGTGACTCCAAACTGTATGAAGAAAGTATAAATTACTCATTCAATATTAATAACCCCAAATGCATTAGCATTCAGTTAAAATTCTATCCAAGTGTGTGCTGAGTGAAGAATAGCAAATATTTAACATTTCCCTAGGTTTACAGTCTTGCTAGAGAAACAACGCTGATAATTGTTTCAAACCTCCAGGACATAAAAGGTTTTAAATGGTAAATTCAGCTTACTGAAGCAGAAAGTTTAACAAAACACTAAACATATCTAATGCTGCTCCATTGAAACAACTATCTGAATCACATCAGATTTATCCAGATCCCTCAGGGGTCCTATCCCGTGTTAGTTAGCACAAGAAGGAAACTACCTGAGATTCAGACAATATTGCAATTCTAAAAGACACATGTGAATACTGAGAATTGGAAGCTGTGCTACTCATGAACAGTGACCTTACACAATTCTCCTGCTTTTCAACGTTGTGAGCATCTGTATTCATACAACCCTGCACTGCACTCACCCCCTCCTTCTTTGGGGCTGTGTGTGTATGGTTTATCTATATAGGGAACTTCACATCCTAACAGAAAATACTTCATCACGGACTTTATCAAAAAATAAGCCATAAATGATACTGTATCCAACAAAATCTTCTTAAAATGAGAGTTTTAACTTTTATTTTTGGCAGGAATTACTTAAAGTATAAAGCAGACAATTTTAAGTGATAGGAATGTAATGCTTACCAACATCTACATCTGTAAGAATTCTGTCAATGAACTGGCAGAGTATTTGTCTTGGTTTCTGCACAATTGTGTTGTATTCTTCTGGACTAGCACTAAAATGAAAAGCATATTTTGATGTTACCAATTTTAAAACACAAAATAATTATTTGAAGTCTATCTCAGCAACTTAATGTTAAACGCTGATTTTCTTTTCTTCTAGAAGTCTTCAAAAATAAATACAAATTGATTTCTTGGTGTTGTGTAGGGTTTTGGGGGTTCGTTTTTTTTCTTTTTAATTTTCTTGTTTTAGTGACCGGCCTGTCCCTCAGCAGCCAGGGCTCGGAGGGTCACATCAGCATACAATTGCACCTCCATATCAGCTCGCTGCCTCGCAAAACAAAGCTACAGTGCTCGTGCTGCCATCAACACTGCAGAGCCCGGCACGCTCCGGCTCGTGTGGTTCTCAGGGAGCGCACACACCACACACAGCGGCAGCCCCGGGTGTTCTGAGGCCACCACGCCGCCCACATCAGGATCTGCCAGCGCCACCCGGGGGGACAGACCCTGGCAGGTGGCGGGAGAAAGGACCAGCTGAGGCGAAGGCGCGGGCCCGGCCGCAGGACACCTCGCACACCTCCTTCTCCCCCTCCCCGCCACACAGCGATGCCGGGCCGCTTCCCGCAGCACAGCCCCCGCACACACACGCCCTGCACGGCGGCCGCCGGGCCCGTCCTACCCGGCGAGCTCCCGCAGCGCGGGGATCATGGAGGCCATGCCCAGGCCCTGCTCCGCCATGGCTCCGCTTTGAATCGGGCGGCGCGCCGCGGGGCGGGCACGGCGGGACGGCGGCCGGCAGGGCCCAAACCTCCGCCGCCCGCGCTGCTCGGCTTTAACCGCTTCATCTCCGCACACGGAGCGGCCGCGCCGGTCCGGGTCGGTCCCTGATGGCTCCCGCGGGCACCTCGCCGCCCCAGCGGGGCTCTGCTCCGCGGAGCGCTGCACGGACAGGTAGTAACACCCAGCGCAGGCTGAGCACACCCCGCCGAGCCTCGGCCGGTCCGGCAGCAGCACTGAAGGACCGCCCGGCTCCGGCGGGCGCCTGGCGGAGCACGGGCGGGGGCTCCAGGGGGTGGGACAAGGGAAGCGCCGCAGTGTTGAGAGTGGCTTAAGCGAGGAGGGGAGCGCCCGCGCTGTGAGGGGCGGCGACGAGGAAACTTCGGTGCTAAGAGTGCGCTCGGTGTAGCTCCCTGCCTGCCCGCCGCCTCCCCGGGCCGGCCGCGGGCGGGGCGCACCTGGCTGTCAGGTGTGGGACANTGAGCAGCGTGTGTAAGGTACTGCTCGTCTTTTTAATTATTATTGCTTTCTGAGCGTATGTTGCTTTATATTATGCTTCTTTTGCGAGACGTTTAAATGTGTGAGTTACGGAAGGCGTTGATGAGAGCCCCGCAGGGACGCGAGGCGGGGGCTGCGGGGCTCCCGGCGGTGGGGGGCCGCNNNNGGCTCCGGGCGGTGCCGGCGCTGAGCGGGAGCGGGCGGCCCCGCCGGGACAGCGAGTCCCGAGCGCTAAGGAGAAAAAAGGATTAAACAAGGGGTTATGGGCAGGTGTCAACCGCCGAGAGAGTACGCGAGGGGACACTGAGCTGTGAGCTTTGTTTTTGTCATTGGGAGCTCCGGCTCTTTCTGCATTTGTTTATGAACTTTGCTTAGCGTTGTTTCTGGGTTGAAATAAAATCCTCTCGGAGGATAATTCTGTTGCCTGTTTCCACCGTGCTAGGGCTGTGTCTCTTGCATGTAAAATAGCCCACGTGTGTTTCAATTACTTGAACCATTTCAGGTGGATGCTTTTGGGAACCTATGGCTAATATTTCATTCGGAGATGGTTATTTTTGTCCTGCAAAATACACATTTGTCATTTCAATAAAATTCCGCTGGCCTTTTAAAGGCTGGTAACTTGACAGGGACCTAAAATACTTCAAGAAAGTTTATGAAATATAACTGGGTTTTATCTTAGTTTGTTTTTCAGCATATATTGCAATGTTTTTTATCAGCTGGCTTTATAAAATGTTAGTCTTTCTAGAGTCATTCCTAGAGAGAAAGCAGGTACCATGTGGCTATGTATGGCTTGTTAAGTAGAACCTTAATGGTTCAAGAAGACCAAGTACATCTGTGTTTTGTTATCAGTGTTATTTTGAACACAAAATTTTCTGGACCATTTCAATTTAAAATATCTTGTTACTGTGAAAACAATATTCTGAGTGTAAATTTCCAAGCCTGAAATGACAATCACGCTGAGGAAGGTGTAAACTGCGCTGCTTGCCAATTTAATGTAGGGTTAAAACTCCGATGTCATCCCTGTTAAACATAAGACAAATAGCAGGAGACTTAGTATATCAGGAAGTTCAAGAAGATTTTGTTATCCTAAGAAATAATCTAAATTTACTGAATCATTGGGTGGTTGGTTTTGCTGGTAAAGCATAGATGTGGCACATAAAGTGCTTAATAAAAAAAGCTTGCATGGAAGTCGCTTGAGTCAACAGTGATATCATATTAATATAGGTGTTGTAGAAGTGCATTCATTTATCATAGGTAGAACGCTACATAAATTTGTGGTGCAGCTTCTTTGAACATTTACTGAGCATGTAATTCAGTCTTTTTTCTTTTCTGTAAAAAGTACTTCTAACAATTCAGTAGGGAGGTCTCCTGCTCCCCATTCTTCACTGGGAATTTAACTTCCTAGTTGCAAAGTCCCATCTACTGACTTCTCACATCATCAAATTTCCCCAGCTACCATGGTCTTAGAAGACTCCACATGAGACTGCCCATAACAACTTCATTGGGCTGTGAGGATGTAAGAAGTCTCGCTCACAAAACCTAGTGTTCTAGAAACCCTCCAGGGAAACAGCTCCTGAAACACCTGGTTTCATGTCTTGCTTTTAAGTACGGGATAAGCACCTCCATAAACTCTGAGTTCATCTCCTTGTTTCTTTCTCATCTCATTATGTTGCACTTTTATGTCTCTTGGCCCCCAGGAGGAGAAGCAGGCATGTTATCATGCATTTGAAGAGAGTGACTAATTGCTAATGAAGATAGTGTGCCTGGAGACCTTTCTCTGTTCTCTCCTCCTATGCAGCTGTTTCGTATTGGTGAAAGGAATCCTGCACGTGTGGAGCTCAGCTTGCAGAACTTGGGGTCAGGGAAAGAAATTCATGCGGATAGGTACAACTAAGTATCAAATTCTGTCTATACAGCACTACCAGGATTTCTGCCAAAGTTGATGTTACTTTTTTTTTAAATGCTTTCATTTTTTTTCTGCTCTCTTCCCTGCTTGAGCAGTCCTCTTACTGTATAGTTGCATGGTCCTTCCACACTCAAGCCTCTCTTTTCCTTGGCTTTCATGACTTCTTTACGACATGCAGGTTATTGTTCTTACTTTAAGACACTGAGTGACTTTGCATTGGACTAGCAGGTCTGAGAGCACAAGAGCACGCTGTACTTTTATTCCCTCTGTTGTTTAATTCTGAGGTGTAATTACCGTTCTTGGGGCTCATGCACTGTGTGGATGTCTGTGAGCTGTTCCCCCAGGTGGTTGGTGTGACTGCAGTTCAATCTCACCTGTCCTGCAGGCAGACAAAAGGAGCAAATGTAAGTGCACGTGTGTGTTCCTTGATGCCCTCAGGAACTGTGAGCTGTGACCATACAGGCTGGTGACGGTGGGGAGGGGAAATGCAGCCAAGATGGTGCATGGACTCCTGTGAGCTGGACTGAGTAGTTTCACTCAATATGAGGGTGTGCTTCTGGCTCCTCATCTGCAGGGCTGCTGTAGTAACAACCGAGAGGCTGTGAGTGCTCGAAGTCACATTTCCCCACCCAGTCATGCAAGTGCTTGTCAGAGCACGTGCCTGGCCTTTGGACACAGAGCACCGCTCCTGTGCTCTGTAAGGATGTGGATTCAGCACTCGTGGCTTTTATCTCTGCCTCTGTTGCTTAGTCAACTGGGCTGGAACAAAGGTGCACAGATTAAAATTATGTGTCACCCTAAATATTGGTCTGATGATTAAACAGAAAAAAAAGCAAAAAAAGGGAAAAAGTAAATGGTGGTAAGGACAACAGGCAAGCCAGAAACCTAAAAGCAGATTATGAACATCCAGCTAAGCAAAAACTAACAGGTACAAGAGGGGAAAAAAGTGAGGAAAGAGAACATATAATGCTAAAATCTATTTGACTTCCTTAGGTAATCTTGACAGGTCCTAGTCCTACAAGCACTTACTCATGTTTTTTTTCTATGAATAAGCCTACTAATATACTATTGATAATGTAAAAGAAAGTATTTGAGTAATTTGGAGAGATGGCAGATTATACATTCCTTTGGAAACTAGTTTTATTATTTGTATAGCAGCAATTACTTTTTTTTGTTTATCTGCAGCTACTGCTTTTAAAAATAGTTGCCTATATTTTTTTTTCTTACTTGTTCCTTGCTTCCCAGTATTTCTAGAAAAGTGTTATTCTTGAGGCTAGTAGCTGTGGAGGAAACTCACAGAAATGTATTTACTATCAGTATCAGTGCATATCATCAAGACTTATTGAGTTGATAATTTTTGAATGGGAGTTAAAATTCCTGGAGTCTAGTTTCCTAAAGAAAAATTTACAGAATCTGGAATTTACTTTTTTAATAAACTTGTAGCCACAGTGATGCTCAAAAATCCCTTAGCGAAGTCTAAAACTCTGTACCAGTCATGCTAGGAGAAAATTGTGCAGTGTGCATTTAAAATGTTGTTTAAACTACATTTGAAAATTCTGACTGTTGAAATTATGTAGGTTCTTTTGTTCAAATATTTCTTCAATGGAAATCTGAAAAACTGTACTAGCTACCATTGCTCCAGTTTTCATAGTGGGAAGTTGTTTTCTGAGAGACTTATTAGGAGCTGTAATTTTCCCTCTGGTTCTGTGTTCTGTACTGATAAAAACTGGAATAGAGTTTATTTATGGGAATATTGATAAAAGTTCTGCTAAATGTCCACTTTTCCCATTGTATTCCTTACTGTAGAAATCAGTGCAATTAAGGAGGGAGAAGGGGGATTTATGTTCTTTGTCCTTTTTCCATCTTTTTTTGGAAGGGAAATAAATTAAATCTATATGCAGTGGAACAGTATTTATTACTTCTTTGGTCCTTGGTGGGTGTTTTCCCAGTACTTAGAGCTTCCACTACTCTGTGAGGATTTTGTCAGTAGAATAGACATCAGCTTAACAGCCTGCTATATGGAAATACCTAAAGTAAAAAGTTTAGGGGTATTCTTACATGTAAGACTTCATGTAAAGTCTGAATGTAATGTTTAGTTCCACCCTTCTTATTGCAGTAATTAGTTAATAAAACACTTTCATAGCATTGACCATGATGTCTGAAATACTTCATGTCCATGATAACTGTTGCCGTAAAAGCTCCAAAAATTACCAGGTCTATATAAACGGATTAAATGAATGTAGGACAGGACTACTAGCAAGTAATAGAATCTGATCCCAACGAACAACTATCACTGGGAAAGATTGCACTGTACTGTGGCAGAGAATAAGGAAGCAATAAATTGCAAATGTAGTTCTGGGAAAAGATACTGAGCTGAGCAACTGCAATTGCTGTTCAACCTACAACCTAGGTTTGAAGACCTTCTGTGGAAGATGTTGTCTTAGTAGCTCATTTTCAGCCTTGACATTCAAGGAGCAAACAGTCAACTGGTGATGGTGTTGTGATTTGTAAAGCAATATTAACAATAAAAATAACAACTGATGTTAGTCATATCAATATGGATCAGGAATTTCAGGGTACTGGCAGAACCAGTTCTGGATTACTGGCTTATTTATAAAGGTTTTTTAATGTTGCTAAGTCTTTCAAAAAGGGCTTGAAAATGAAACAGTAAGGGTGGTTTCTCTATTCTCCGGTGTATCATATTTGTGATAAAATTACTAATTACATCATTTCAGCTTTGATTCATCTGGTCACATGCAGGGAATGCTAAGTGTTAGCCATGGCCTTATTATTTATGTAATTATTTGTTTTTGCTACTTCTAAATGTAACTTGATGAACTTGTAGGTTTTTCTGTGGAGGTGTGTACTTGGTTACTGCTATTACATATGAGTGTCCAAGGAGAATAAAGGTACTGCACCACAATAGCTCATCAGAGAGACTGGTATTGCTAAGCCTCGGAAATAAATTATGCATAAAGCAGATTGTGTGCTTCTCCATGCATGCTTTTGGTGGGAAAAGGATTATCAACCCACTTTCAGGGCTCTCTTGGCAGATGTTTCCTTAATAATAATAGTCACTGAGGGAAAAAAAAAAGCTGGATCCAGTATTTCCCACTTTCATTCAATTAGTGTATTCATCCTTTCATCTCGTTAATAATCAGTGCTAGAATAGACTGATTAAAAACATTGGCATGTAGAAAAGCTGAAATATTAAGTCATATGTTATCAGCAGGATTATATTTCTTTGAATGCAATTTAAAGAATTTGTTTCTGTTGAAGATTCAGGACCTAGCTGTTTCTTTCAAACCAGGTGTTCTCTGATAGGTTTTCTTTCTCAGAATTTTTATAGTTTGGAATGTTTTTGTCTTGCTAATTTATCAAGCTCTTCTTCTAACTCCATACCTCTGCTTCTCCCATTGTGTTTGCACATGTCCTACTGCTTCTCTTTGCACTAATTTATCACCTTATGACAAAGGGAAACAAAATTCTTTCTTTCATATTCTAAAGGTAAGGCAATGTAAAGTAGTATGAAGTTATAATTTTCCATTGAGCTGATTATTTTACTTCTGCAGTGTTTCTAGTCCTTCCAAGCTTGATTTATAGAATCAAAGTATATTTGATTGAAGCTGATGAGGATTTCCTCCTCCCTTTACAGGTAACATGATGTATTCAATGTGAAATAACTGAATATAAAGATATATTTCATTTTACTTATCATCACCCTTGTCAGCCACTTAATTGTGGTTGAGTATTTAATTGTATGGGGCAGAATATTTTTCACATCCCAAATTACAAAATATTTGAGCACATAAATTTAGATTTTATCAGTAATTTCTTTTTTTAAAAAGAGAGTTAGTTATCATTTAAATCATATCAATAACTCCCTCTTTTTAAAAAAAGAGTTAGTTGTCGCTTGCTTGGAGTTGCATATAGAGGTGATTACTTCACTAGTGCAAGATCTATTGGACAAATTCTTCTAAAAGCTGATATCTTGTTCATCTTAATCATTGACATTTATATATATTTGGTCTTTCAAAAGGGATTTTGTAATTCTGCTATAACCAGAGATTAAAAAAAATTTAAAACTAATGTGTGCACTCCTTAAAATTTCCAGGATCTTTGACCATTCTGCTTGAAACTCAAACCTCCCAATTGGCCTCTTCACCATGGTCAAGGTGGTTTGATCACCTCCTACCAAAGCTGCTCCCAAGAGAAGCTTGGCAGCAACACAAGACTTGTATTTTGTCATGCCAGAGCAAATCCCTACTTCTGGCACTCTTGTGTTTGTTTTCATAAAGTGGCTTGCACCCTGAAATGGCAGCCCTTGTGCTGTGTGAAAGACAGCTACTGGGTCAGCCACGCTGGGCTTTTTAATGAACTTCTGTCTGATAGAATGAAATGACTGCCTTTGGGGAAGTAGAAATTATGAAATTATCTATAATAATAGAAGCACATATTTTGGTTGCATTCCAAAATTTCTGCATGCTTTCCCTCCTGAATTTTTTTTGCATGGTAAATCTATGGAACAGACTCTTCTGCCATATATTTTATTCTTTAAGCTGCCATTCTGCTTTTTACTAAGTAAATTAAGATCTAGGCATTTAAACTCAATAGGATTAATCCATATCAGCCCTCCCCAAGGAAATAAGCATATGTTGGATGAGTGGTTGCCTCGAGTCTGTGTGCTACCTAAGAAGTGCTTCATTAAGATGTCACTTCAGTTGTGCTGCTTCCTGCTGGACTCCTCGCCCAGCAGGAGACAGACCAGCAATAGTGGGGGAAAGCTTGGGAAGGTAAGCATAGTACTGACTTGCTGATTGATAGTAGCAGCACAATAAGTATTTCTGTGTCATGTTTAGAAACTTAAAAACAACGATTTAAAGATAAGGTATTGTTTAATGTTCAAGAGCATTAATTTTGGAGACTCAGGAATATAAATTATTTTTCATTAATTGTCACCATGTAAAGTGACAGTAAACAATGTGACAGAGTGACTGAATTTTTGTGAAGGTCAGTAGGAGGAGGATGATTCCTTTGGTGCAGACTTGTAGCTAACTTAAAATCCAAAACATATCAGTTAAAGTATTACGTGAAATAAAATGCTTATTTTATATAATCTCCTGCAAAGACAGGTTTTGTTCTTGTGAAAGAGCTAATTTACCAACAAGCTGATTTATCTGTTGATCGCAGTTGATCATTTTATCATCAAAGAGTCACTTTTTAGCTACACATTTCATTTGCCAAACGTGGAAATCTGCTCTCGAAGTCTGAACAACTGTTACGATTTCGGAGTGGTGTAAGAAATATTAACGTTTTCCTTTGAAAGTGTCACACTTTGGAAAGGCTTTGGGCTGTAATCTGGCAACTTTGGAATGCTGTTGCACGTACTGCAGGCTGTGAGAGCAAACAATTGTCATTTTATCACGAGACATCTTAAAATGGCTAACAAAACAAATGTAAATACATTACATTTAAGAATACTCAGTGTTTCAGCAAACAGACTCATTACAAAGGTGATCCAGCTTACAGTATTTTCTGTAAGTATTGTTCCTTATAGTTAGTACATGCTAGATAACTGTATAATTTTATCTTTCTCACCTTATGGGGCTTTAGGTAATTAGTTTTAAAACAACAAACAATTTTTTTAAACTATCTTTTTTTTTTTTGTAAATGTTTTTATTATCCTAACATTATTTTGTAAGATGAATGTTTTCATGATACTTATAAAAAGGAAACAAAAATTCTAACTAACAAAAATCGTGAACACTTTTATGCATTTTCCAGCAGATGAATAAAATGTTAGATTTTCAATGTTTTGGTAGAAATGCCTGGATATATCTTATGTTTAGACTTTTGTTTTTAAACTCATGACTTTGTTGCATAATTGCAATGTATGGCTTAAATGCTTAGGGGTGTCTGCTCATGTTACGAGCTCAAACAATCAAAAAAGAGAAATTGTTTAAATCCAAGATTTTTATAGGTTTATTTTTTTAAATTTTGGTTCCTGATGTTTGCAAAAAAGATGGTAAAGTTTTCACCAAAGCATCAGAAATAGTTTTCATTAAAGAATATAAAGTAATCTCTTAATCATAGGAATCCTAAGGCTGAGATTTTGAATAATTTAGTTACAAAAAAATTTGCTCAGAAATTTCCTTCTTTTTCATCTACAAAATATGATTAAAAATGACAGTTGGCAACAACAACTGTAGATGTTTTATTCTGGCCTAATTATTAAGAACTACAGCAACAGCAAATGAGCTTCCTGCATGCCCCAGATAGTCTTCTAGTTTGGAAGGTATGAACAATACTCTATTTAGCTTCGGTTACTCAGATTTACCGCTGTGCTCCTTCTATCCTCAGCACTTGGGCAATCATAGCTCCTTAAAGCTGTGAGCTGGCAGCCAGGTAGCACTTGGGCATCTGTGGGCTCTGCAGAGACTGGCTTTGAAATGCTGCCAGTTGCTTTTGCCATGTATTGTGAAGGACACTCCTGTTTCCTCTGGCTGGACCAATGAAAAAAGAAACCCAAAAATAACCTATGAATTTTCCATGACAGAAAATCCTGGCTTGCTTGCAGTATAGTAGCTGATCAGTCTAATCTAATAATCTTTTGAACCATGTGGAGCTGAAGGAGGCATTAGTGGGTGTCAGAAGGCCATACTGCCATCTGATAATTAATGAAAACTGAAAAATACTCTGGCACCACACATCTATTCAGTACTATTTTATAATTGCAGTTAGCCAGAGTATGAAGAATATGTGGCCATAAATTCAACTGCTGAGGGCAGAATGAATGCATTTCTGTTGTTACTCTTAATGATTTTCACATGATTAACTTCTGGGGTGACCTTAAAACTAAGTTCATTAGTAAGAGTTAGCCTGTGTCTCTCTGCTGGAGTTTTACTATTTGTAGCAAGCTGAGTTCAGCTTCCGAAGAACAGGCACACAGCAGGATAGAGGCAGTTTTCTGGAGTGTTGCAGTTGTGCTGTGTTAACACCTCCCTCCTCTTCTGCCTCTTAGGCTGTTTGTTCACCGAGAGCTTTGTTTGCAGTTCTGCTCTTTCAGTTACGTGGTAACTATATGTTGTCTTCATGCTCAGAGGAGAGAAAAATGGTTCATAATGTTCTAGTTGGCTTAAGAAAAAGATCGTTTTCTGAAGTTATGAATGCCATAGAAGGCTAAAGCCTATTCCTCAGCAAAGAATAGAGAGTACAGTATGTCCTACCTCTCAATTTGCACCGAACCTGGAAGAAACAGAGGCTTGGGACAGTTACTGACAGCCTTGCAAAAGATCAGTGGCATTGTAACACATTAAACAGTCTAAGGTGAGTACACTTTGATTGGAGTGGACGGAATGCAAAATCCAGCAAACTCTCAAAAACTGTGAAGCTCGTAACTTGTGAAATTGTAATTTGGCACAACTTGTGGGGTTGAGAAAACACACAAGAATCTGTTTAATTCTAAAACAAATTTCAACTCTTTCCAGTTACTGGAAAGCAGGGCTTAAAAAGTTAATCTGATAATAATGGGAAGTATTTGAAAACAGAAGACAGGTGTTATTCCATACTTCATGGGTTTTTTAGTTGCTTAGGGTCTGACTTGTGATTTTTTTGGGAAAAGTTAAGTTTGTAATCCAGACTATTGCTTCTGGTTAGCTTTTCTGTGTAGTAATTAACTAGCAGTGCTATAGTTTATTAAGGAAGTGCAAGAATAATTAAAGCATAAACCCCAACCTATGAATCTTATTTGAGAGTACTAGGACACCAAAAAGCCCCTCTGTCAAATGAGGGTCCTGTCAACACATCATGAGCTCTGAGTATGAGTTTTTTATTGATACAGGTATTTCAAGAAGAATTTCAGTATGTGTGCCTACTGAAATTTCCTTTAAAAATAATGCAGCTTATATTTGTCATTGTAGTTGCCTGCTAACAAAAGCTGCATGTTCCTAGACGTAGACAGAGAAAGAAAGAGATTAAGTATCATTTGCTGGTGTGTCTTTTAACTCTCTTTTGCTGTTGTAAACTTGATATGTAATGTCAGCCTAGGCACAAAAGAGTGGCTTGAGGATGGAGTTCCTGAATGAACTTGCTTTTAGTAGTGTAGCCTTTCCATTTATATTTTAGTGTAGTTTGCTCTAATGAAATGTCACAGAGACACCAAGTTTGGACTTAAAAAAATAATTCTGTTCTTCAGGGCAGTTACTGGTAATCAAATGGGTTTTATGAGCAAACTGTTTCCTAGTTTCTCATCAAATTTTCTCTATGATAATGATACTCTTTCCATCTAACATGTATTTGCATGCTAAAACTGCTGTGATGCTTTGACCTTCATAGGAATTCATTTTGCCACGATTCCTGTGTTTGGCTGCTGTAGTGTTGGTTCAGCCTGTATTTTTTCCTTGCTTTTGGTCTCAGCATCTGAGGTACCAGCTGCCAGGGTTAATTGGAAAGCATGATCCTTGCCAGCTGTGGCCTTCCAGAGACAGGGCGTTTTCCTGGTCACTGTGGATGCATTCAGAAGTGATGCACAGGCAAAGATACTCATATGGGGACAAGGCTGGTGAGGCAAGGGAAGCCTTTGGAATGGGAAGAGCAGGAAAGGTGCTTGATGGGAGCTTGTAAAAGTTCTCCAGGAAGGAGGGTCTAGCACCTTTGTGTAAAGGGAAAACAAATGATGAGTCAGCAGGGGACATAGGTTTCCGTACAATAAACTGATTTTTGGAAGATATCAAATGATCCATCCAGAAGGCAAATGATATTGCTGACGAGAAGAGATGAGAGTATGTCAGATAAATGAAACAATACATTATATTGATTGAACTTTTTCTGTTCAAGGCTCAGTCAAATGCTTCCTGGACCAGTGTAAACATTTTTATGTTTACACATGTAAAGAAGTTTCTCCTACCAATTCACCTTAATTCTGTTACTTCCTTGTTAATTAATTTGAATGTAGTTCTGCAATCTTGGATTGCTTAAATACATTGCCATGTGTGAAAAGGAAAAGCAGGAGTTTTTCTTTCAGAACAGTGCCTTTAAATGTTTAATTTATGTTCAAAACTCCAGGTTCAGATTCTTGGATAAAAAGATGAGATGGTGGGGTTGCTTCACTTCTGTTAGCATTATTTTTGTGGGTTATAGCAGGCAGTTTAAGTAGTGTTCTTGAGCTGTCTAAGAAAAACACGCTAATGACTAATGGGAATGAAGTTTTGCATTGGAAATACGTGTGACTTTAGTTGCAAATAAAAGTGGACCTGGTAGTAACTATGTCATATATCAGAAGCACAGATGAAAATGGATCTCTCCAGTGTAAGCCATACAGCAGAAATGGGCAGCAAGTTTTATACCAGGACTTATGAATTTCCTTTGTAAGCACTAGTTTTAACTGTGTCAGTAAGAGGTAAAAAATGTTCTAGGCTCTGGACGATAAGGTGGAAGCTAAAGCAACACTAAAATGATTTACATTGGGAAGGTTAGAACCACACCCACAAAGGTCACATTACAATCCTAGTGGTTTCTACAGGTGTGCATTTTCCAATAGACTTGAGGAGACACTTGTTACAGGATTTGCTCAACAAATGAGAGATCTTCTGCATGATTTCATGTCTCCCAAGGGAATTCCTTGGTCCCACTTTGGACACTGTTTTTGCCCATTGTTTCCTGTCTTTGTGTTGCAGTTGTGTGTCATTAACAGCATGTGGATTTTTTGCTGGACACAAGACTTCCTTACTGGAAAATCAAAATATTAGTAGTATGTCTATGACTTTCTGTGTAATGAGCTATGGAACTGAGACTTTGAGTGTTTACACTAACACTTGTATTTCCATAGCAGCACCAAACAATAACTGCTTCTGTCTCTCTTGGAAGGAGACTGCAGTTGCATTACACTTAAGTTATTTGTTTCCAAAGTTTTTCATTACTTTATTTATGGCATGTTTATTAGAGATGCTGAAAATCCACAAATCCAGCTGACTCCAGTTGAAGCTGTTGGAATACAACTGAAAAACTTGTTGTTAATAACCATGGTACCTTTGCTGTGGTAATAAGGAAGATGTCCTGTCCATGAATGCCAAAGTAACTCATCTCCTTCAGGCCAGCTGTAAGGCTTGATATGATGTTCCAGAGCTGAACTGCTTTGGGTTGATGGCACACCTTCCACGCTTCTGATGTCATCCAGGCATTTAAACTTGTGTCTCCAAGCTGTTTGCCTACAAGTCATAGGCTCAAATGTCTTTAAAAAGACATAACAGGACCATCCTTTTCTGCTGTAGAATGTAGTAACTCCATTCTTGTATATTCTATTTCATAAGCTGCCTTTTTTCACAATGAATTCTGAAAACACTTTTTAGTGGAAACAGTCTTATTAGTGGATAGTTGGTGTGTTTATGTTAAAAATTAAGTCCTTATGCCTTTTGTGTTCTTTTCCTTGGTTAACTATTTGTGTCGTTGAGGAATGAAAACCATGAAAGATGTTGAGATAGCATAAAAGGTAATTAAGATTTGTGGTTAGAATGTATTCAAGTTCTTCCTACGCTTCCATTTTCCTTGAGTCTATACTTCTCTTGGCATAATTTGGATACCATGTACATGCTGTTATTGAACTTTCACCAAGGTAAAGGCTGTTCATGATAAAAGTGAGGACAAGTGCCACTTCAGCAGATTCACTGTATCCAACTTCTACTTTGGGTCAGAGTTTTTTGAATCTGACCAGGTTAAAAATTCTGTAGGGAAACTTTGTTTTTGTGTCCCTTAATTTGTTGTTGTATTATGGCACACATGTTTATTATTTTGTACTGTATACTTTGATTCTGTACTCCATAATTAATTGGAAAGGTAATATGTTTAAATTATATAAAATATGAAGGTTGTTAAGATAGTGAATCTTGACATTTTCACCACATAAAACATAAATCTTATTTCAAAAGTAGGGTGATTTTGCTTCAGGTTGAGGGGTACATTGTTTTTTTAGACAATCTGATTATGTGTGCTGAAAAACAGAAGTATTGTGTCTTATCAAGAGATCTGTAAGAAAAATCTTGTTTCTGTTTTTCTAATACTGATTTGCCTGGTATTTTCAAGTCCTAAAGAAAAGCTGCTTGTTGCATGGAAGCAGCTTTGTTTATATATTTGCCTGGAAATGGTTTGCTATCAGGTAGGGAGCCCTGGGCACACTGTAATACAGAAATACACAAATCTAACTCCTTTGCTGTTCTGTTACTTGCAGAAGTGATCTAACCATAACTAGTATTAAGAATGACAGTATTTATAAACATCGGAAAATATAATGAGAAAGTAGTAACTTGTGTGCACAGCTCTGCAGGGCTGGTGGTATTGACTTGTATCACCTCAATGTCCTGGTTACACAGAGAATGTCACTATTTCAGATTTGCCCTTGATGACAATACTCACAGCTCTGTGCTGGAAGCAGGTGAAACTTGTAGAACTCTCAGAAAAATAACTAATTAACCAATAACTAATTAAAGCAGAATGGGTCACATGTGATCTGAAATAATCCATTTGGGCAAATTCAGCCCAAAACATTGGTGTAGATAGACTGTAAACAGGTTAGGTTTGCAGAACGTTTCATGAAAGGTGCTTCCATGAACTCAGCGTGCAACAGCCTTTTTTCAAAATTACTTGCCTACAAGTGGTATAGGCACAGGTAAGGTTTCTGTTGCTATATTTTATTTGGAGTGCTGAATGCAACAACACAAAGCACAGGCAGTTTGAGATCCTCTTGAATGATGCATGCAAAGGAAACTGCGTGAAACTGATACTGCTGATTAATTTGCATGGCTATTCTGTACACTCAGCAGCCAAAGGAAGCTGGAGGCATTTTTTTTGGATGAAAAGGTATCTTTCTGAAATAAGCTTTTATCTGCCTTACAAGAGAGTTGCTCTTAATCCTGATCTGAGCCTTATGAAATTGTTCTGTACTTATACCACAGTAAGTGAACTCAGACCAGGCCCATGAGCAGTCTAACAGTTAGATATCTCAGCTTGTTTTACTGCTTGTTCATAAGTCATCCAGGTTTATCTTAGAGGCGTAGAGGAAATGTTGATTCTGTTACTGACCAGAGTTACTGTACTGTGGTGAATAAATTCCTATGGAGTGAGTAATTAATTTCAGTGTACATCTAGTCCTCCTTTGGTGAGATACATATTTAATGGACACAAAATTTATCACTGTGGTTGGTTTTTAAAGGATAGCCTTCCTTTAGCAAAGGGCAGTGCATACAGTTTTGGGCAAAGTTAAAAATACTATTTTCCCCTCTTAAATTGTACCTTGTTCACTATGTAATGCTGTTCATAAAAGACTGAGGAAAATTCCATGGATTATTGGTTTATATGTTTAATATTGATTTATGTATTTCTTCGTTGTTATCCTCTAACTTCTAGTAATTAAATACTTTTGATCATCATAAATACATGCAGTCATGTTTATAAGCCCAGGCTAAGAAACATAATCTCTGAGTGTTCCAGGTTGTGAAGCTTCAGACTGACTGTATGATATTGGAAGAACTTGGCTCTTTATACTCCGCTGCTAATAACTGTAATTGATACCATAATTATACCCTGTCTCTTCTTTCAAAAATTAGTGATGTGCTTGCAATACCTTTTTTAAATATATATACACAAATGTATGTATGTATATAGCTAATTACTTTGACCTTTTGGTGCTGTCCCGTTTTTAAGATTGACGAGCATCCTCTTTGCTGCATTTGGAGTGGATCTATTTTTTAATGTTTTTTCTTTATAAAACCCAGGGCTCATCAGTCTGCAGGTGTATTAGATTAGTTCCTTCTGAACTAATTAGAGGGCTGGCCACAGCTGGGATACTGTGTCCAGTTTTGATTCCTGCCACAAAGAAAGATGTAGACAGGCTGGGGAGGGTCCAGAGGAGGGCCACAAAGGTGATCAGCGGACTGGGAAGCTGCCATAGAAGGAAAGACCAAGGAAACTGGCCTTTGTTCAGCCTTGAGAAAAGAAGGTTTAGAGGAGACCTTATCACCATGTTCCAATATTTAAAGGGTGGTTACTCTATTTTACAAGAAGTCACATGGAAAAAGGGAGGGGTAATATCTACAAGTGGCTCCTGGGGACATTCCAATTGGACACAAGACAGTTTTTCACAAAGAGGAACAGTCAGCCATTGGAATAATCTCCCCAGGTAGTGGTAGATTCCCCAACGTTGGACATTTCTAAGATCTGCCTGGACCACCTTGTCTAGAGAGTGCTTTTGCCAAGAAAGGTTGGACTGGCTGATCCTTGTGGTGCCTCCCAACCTGGCATTCTGTGATTCTGTGACTGTTGGGCGGTCAAGCCTTCTTTCACTTTGGATAACATACAGTGCATGTCTTTCCTAACAATGTCTCCTGCAGCCTTACCAGTGATATGGGAAAGATAAGCTATCTTTCCATATCCTGTACCAGGGAAAACAATAATAATAAAATTAGAAAGTCACCGAACTCTAATGATTGTTCATTTTGTCACAAAGATTGAGACTTATCGCAGTAAGATAAAAACTTAATCTGTAGTAAATTAAGAAAAGGTAATCTCCACTGCTATTTTATTACAGACCACCAGTGCAATACCTAAAACAATTTGTCTTTTCATGTAATTAAAGGATCGATTCAGTTGGCCCCTAATCATCTTTATATTTGAAGGGCAGGAATCATCTTGGCATAAGTAAAAAGTTCTTTCAGTCTAAGATGAGTTGGGGAGGGGAAAACAAAAACAGAAAAAACAAACTTAGGTAGTTTTATCATCTTGGAAAACATCAGAAGCCTCTGTGTGTGTTCATATCAAGCTAGCATTCTGTATGTTAGTTCCATTGCTCAAATCTTTATTAAATGCAAATATTTTCAGCAATTTTTAATTTCCTTACTGTCTAAAGGGAATATGTGATACATATTCATGTTTTAAGGTTTCTTTTGTGTGTCTTATACCTTATAATTCATTGTTTTCTCACTGAGACTGGATAGAACTCCTAGTTTATTCTGGTGAGAGATTAAAATACACTAATAGTGCTTGAAAGCTACCCTGTTCTCATCACATCAACTTAAAGAGTCCTGGATAACTAACACAGGAATACTACAGGTTAAACTATATTTTGGGGAGACTTTTTTCCCATTAAAATCTATAGCAGTTTGATTAAAAGCCAAATAAGAGAAATAGAATTTTCATGTTTTATAGTTATCGGTAGTACATAGTAATAACCAGCTGGTTGTTGACATAAAAGCACAACCTGTATATGCAAATGATGCTCTCTTGGCTGTCACTAGACACAACAGCTCTAAGAATGATGCAGCAATAGGCAGTATTTGCAGCAGGGATGGAGGAGGTGTGTCCCTGACGCCAGACAAAAAGAACAGCAACAAAAGAAAATAAGCTCTCGAGTCAGCATTCTGAGCTCCATTGTCACTGCAGTAGCAGCTGCGTGTGGAAATGAGGCAAATAGAATTTGAAATGAAGAGCTGAAAAAGAAATTGCCACTTGCCTGCATGGATGGAGACAACTATTGGGCCTGATTGCCAATTAACTGCTCTGTTTTTTCTGACAGCTTTGATAACAGGTCAAAAATGTGTCAGGAGCTGCTCTTTGACCTACTCAGTTCATCCTTTGTGGTTGCTCAGCCACAGATAGTCCTCTGCACACAAAGAAATACCACGATGGTACCAACAGTAGCTTGTATCGTATGTTGGAGGAGGATGATTTCCACGAGACTCCAGTGAATTGTGTTTAGATTGAAAAAGGCTTCCGGGCATATAAGGCAGGCTAGGACTACATAAATATTGTCAGTTCTCGTTAAGCATATTTTCAAGGACTAGAAAGATGATCAGGGATACTTCATCAGCATTAAAACAGTATTTGTACCTATCCTGTCCTGGAGCGGCAGGAAATGGTTTAATGTAGGCAGAGACTACAGAAAATCTAAATCTCATATGAACGCCCTCAGAGTACTGAGAAATGTTCTCTGTAAATGAATATACCTTTCAACAGATAGTCATAGTTCCAAGGCACAGGTACCTCCAGAGGCTAAATCTTGTCAGAATTGCCTGTGCCCTGAGTCATCTTGGGTGGTGATGAGCCTGAGTGTGCAAGGTATTTATTAGCTTAGATAGAAGGTCCCTGTTTCTGGACTGAAATTGTCTGAAATGTCTGACTAGGTAAGGTGTTGTCTCTGAATGTTCAAACTCTGGCTCTCCTGAATGCCCAAACCATGATTGCAGCACTTCTGCCATTTAATTGAGCAGATAATTTACCCTATAATGATATCATAGGCTATTTAAGGCTGTCTCTTTAGAGCAGTTATTAGCTTTATTTATCTGCTTCATTCAAGAACAGATGTTTCTACTGTGTAACTGAAATAATCAACGTCTTTGGAAATCAAAGATTGCTATTTTATGAAATAGAATATGATGGAAAATATGAATTATTAATCGTAAAAGGGCAAGAGTAAAACTAATTGCACGCAACTTTGCAGAAATTGATAAGATCTGAGTAATGATAATGGTAAATAGTTAAAAACATTAATGGTGCCAGCAAAAATGCTGTTGTCTTTTATATTTGCATAGCTAAATATTTCACTTATGCTTTGTCATGCCATTTCTCTGTTTCAGAGGAGTGTCATCTGTTTGGTTTTTGGTTTTTCTTTTTAGATTTGGTGGCCTTTAAATTTCCTTAGTAATTTGCATTTAAATGTTTTAATTTTTTTCCGCCAATTTTTCCACAGTTCATATTTCTTTAATTGCCACATCAGGTTCCTAGTGAAGGTACTTGCACTTCCAGAAACGTCTGTGTGAAGGGTTATTTTTTTCTGAATATATATTTTAATTTCTTTTTCTTTTGAGTATGAAGACTGGTACATGCTGTTAGTAAGCTTAGCAAAATGGGTAAGAAGGATTTTAGTACTTAAATAAGATCTAGTGACATGAAGGAAAAAGACTTAACTTGCCACCCACACTCAAGGCCATATCCTGTGTGACCCACAGCACCAGTCCCAGTGAAGACAGAAAATACTAACCCAAATAAAGTAGAGAAATCTATTTAAATTAACCCACTGTTAAGAACTCTGTTTATATAGCATCATGGAAAAAAAAATTCCACAAAACGTGGGAAGCAAAGGTATGGTCTTTCCTATGGGCAGCCAGCATGGTAAAACCAATTGTTGAAGTCAGGTTTCCTCTTCTAGAGTCTTGCCCACTGGGTAGCAGTCCTGTTCTGTTGGTACGCATGATTTTTGGGGAAGAAGCAGCTGCATATAGCAGATCTGAATATATTTATTGTGAGCTTGGTCATTCCAGGATTTTTTTTTCTTGCTCTAAAGCAGAAGCACTAAACCAGAAGGAAAACTTAGGCAAGTTTAGAGCAACTTTGATGAAAGTATTTATGTGAGGTGTATTTTTGCCACTTTTGGCTTAAGTAACAGCAAAGATGAAACGTGGACGTTTAGGGCAGGCACAGCCGCACCTGTAGCACGCCGTGCTCTCTCTTTCTCCTGCCAGGTGCTGCTCAGAGCTTAGTGCAGGCGGGTGCTGCTGCCCTGGGCTTGCCTTGTGTGTGCCAGTGGCACTGCACGGTGGAAAATGGCAAATCCAAATGTAAACTTGTGTGTTGAGACAACTGTGTGTGACTTCTTTACAAAGCTGCACTTACTACCAATAAATCTGAATCATCCTCTTGTAGTAAAGCTGTGTTTGATAAGAGGAAATGGGCAAAGATCTTTCATGGAAGTTTATCAACCCTTGTGAAGGTCCTTTCAGTTTTGTTTTGCTTTTCTAAGGAGGTCAGTAGAGAAAGACTCACACTGAGACTCCGATCTTTGCTCAGTAAAAGCTTTCATTCAGCTCTTTGACAGTGTTAGGAGACACCAGGGTGTCAGAAGAGTGGTAGAGTTCAGGAGGTACCTCCTGCAGCAGCTGTGGAAAGGCTCCTCAGTGTTCACCCACAGATTGTAGGCAGGTACTTGGAAGTGTCCCAATGAGGTTTGTGTTGTGTAAACGTTGGAGTGCTCAGTGCTTTGCAGGACTAGATCCCAGCACAAACCACTGCTTGGCAATGATACTGCATCTCACTTAGAAATTAATGGTCCCAAAAATTGTTTGTTGAAGTGTGAGGAGATTTTAATGCTGGAAAACTGCTCAAGCAATGGAGGTAGGTTGCTGGCCAGTGCTTATTCTAAGCAAATGAAAACATCAAATGTATGTAAACAGGTGCTGCCATTGTGAATTTTCACTCACTATTACAGTGAAAAGAATTGCTAGGTATTTGGTGTACTTTAAAGTGTGGTTTGTAATGTTTTAAGTGTGCCAGGCCTGGACATGTCATTCAGGTCTGGTACCTCGTGTTAAATAGATCAGTAACTTATATGTGTCTGGAATTACAGCCTGCCTTATATCTTACCTGTTTATTATTATTAGGTATTAGCAATTGAGGACGATACTTCTGCTGTCTGAAGATGGAGAACAACATAACTACTATATCTCGTGAAGAGCTCGAAGAACTACGAGAAGCATTTGGCAAAATAGGTATGTTTTAAGTAAGGGAATCATAAAGATGCCATTAACACTGCAAAACTATTTAGGATTTGTGGAAGAAATCTTTATGGATCACTTGGTTTCGATAGGGCTGTGTTTTCCCTTTGTATTGCCAGTAATATCTAAAAACATGTAAAGAGAATGCTTACATAGAGCCCCTTACTTTTACTGGAACTATGTTTGTTAATTTCTTTCAACTTCAGCTCTGAAAACAGGTACACTTTCTTGCAGGGTGCTTGCATTATTTGTGTTATTTTATATGCTACATAAGGGGTCTCAAAATTCAGTTTTTTGAACTTCTTAATTCTGAAAAAAGTTTGATTAAGCTTCAGGTGTTATATATTTTCATGTTAGATTACTGACACTTGGTTTTTGCTTTACTTGCATGCTTTGGTGAACTGATAATTTCTCTTTTCATTTATTCAATCAGATTTTATGTTTTAAGTAAGCCTAAACTTGGAGATTTTTTTGATCTTTCGTGGCTAGCCAATGTTAATAAATAACTGTACAGTTTTGTGTGCTTGACAGGATGTTTACAGATTAATCAGAGCACACAGAAAATGTAAGAAATTATATAGCAACTAGCCCTTTTTTCTAGATTGCACTGCTGTTGTGAATGTTCATGTCTGCTTTATTTCTTATTTACTGCAGTTCTGAGGGGTGATGTGTAACTGTGCAGCTCAGGAAATCAAACAAACGCGTTGGTAATCAGTCATAATGGGGGAACAGGGTCATTTTAGGCAAGAAGTCTTCAATATTAGGAGTCTTTACTTGGTAAAGAAACTATTGGGAAGCTGTATGTTAGAGATTTGTAAGACCTTGTGTGGGGAAGTGGAGAGGGAATTATTCAGGTTCTGCCAATACAGGTGTCATGTGATGCCTAGTAGAGAGTCAGGAAGATTAAAATAAAAAGAAATAAGTTTTCTTCACGGTAAGTAATGGAACAATGAACCCATTGACTCAGGATGTTGTTGAGACCAAACAGAGTAAAAAATCTGGAGTGAGTAAGATCCATCCATGGAAGATAATTCATGAATTGCTGCTAAACAATCATCAGGACATCTATAGCTCAAGTAATTTATATCCTGCAGGTGCTGGAATGACAGACCAAGGAGAAGAGCATTATAAACATGTGTCAGTCTACTGAGAGATGTTAGCATAGGTAGAGCAACACTCACTGGTGTTGTCTGACAGCTTTTCTGTTTGTTCGGTTTTCACCATCTGTATTCCTTCTTTTTCTCCATTTCCTGCCTGCATGTTTTCATATTTGCTTCATATTTCAATGCTTCAAGAATTGTCTGTACTGCTCCTACTCACTGAAAACCATTTTTTTCCTTATGCTTTCTGTAAAACATAAAAATTAAGCATCATTAGTTTTTTAATTTTTTTTTTTACATTTCTAATGTCTTTATGGATAAATTGCTTGCAGGTACATTGGTAAACTGAGAGAAGGCATGTATTTAACTCTCAGCTTGTCATCATGGAAACTTGCCCTCAGTGAAAGATGAACCTAGAGAAATAAAATAGCTGGTAATCTGAGTGAGCTCATGAGCATGTCCTCTGCTGGTTAGACCATCCCTGTTATTATGTGTGGTTTTACATGTCTGCAAGCCACTGGATAACTTAATACATATGCAGACATAAAGTTTGTGTATTGATTTGTGAACTTTTGATAGTATCAAAACCACAAAATTATTTTTTTTACTCCATGTTTTTAGCCTTTTGTCAGCAGTGAAATGTGGCTGCCTTATGAAGCTGTACAGAAGCTACATAGTGTAGTATGGATTACAGGAAAATTACAGTATAGAAATTAATTGTGGTTGGAGATGAAAGCATGTTTCTCTGCTTGCCCCTCTGTAATGAGAGGCATTCATCCACTCTGGTATTATTGGCTGAGTTCTGATACTAGACACAATATGAAGAGATGTTTTTGACTAGTCAATGGAGAAAAACCCAAAAGTGGGAGCACCTTGACAAGTCAGAAAAGTGGCCACATCATCTGCTTGTTTCTGACTCACTGTGATGTTCTCTCAAATTTCTTACAAATGTATCATTCACAGAACTGGGAAAATACTATTAACTAGTATCTCTCAGGAGCTTTAATATGATCATGAAAGTCACTGAAAATTGTTGCCAAACATGGAAATTATTAGCATTAAATATATAAAATGATGGACATTATATCTAGCCTTACTTAGGCAGGATATGATTTCTGGTATTTAATTGGACTTAATCTATACTGTGTATGAACTACAGCTTCTCTGCTTTTAAAAGTACTTCTCTCCATTGTGTAGCCAAGGCACACGTAAGGCTATTTTACTGGACGTGCTCGAATTCTGCTTGTATAAATATGTATATACATATATATGGAAATATGCATAGATTTTAAAAAATAGAAACAGGTAATGTGGTTGATTCATTTATGTGTTACTTTGGATAAAAACATGGGTGTGTAAAATGATTCTTTATTATACTAGGATGAATTCAAGACAGCTTTCTGCAAAGAGATTGGCCAAAGGTGAAAGTACAAAGGGTATTTTTGATTGTTTCTGTGCTGTTGCATTATTCATCATGGATAACACAAATTATACTCAATTTATTTTTATATGGTACAGCCATTAATTTCTTTCCACAATTCCAAACCTCTTGTTGAAAAAAAGCATTCTGATACTTTGCTGTACATGAACATTCCTGCCATGTGGTCTTGGGGGCCAAGTGTAAGTGAAGGTGGCAGCTCAAATTGCTCCCAACAGAGCCAGTTAATAGATTAAGGAAGGTCACCTTTAATAAACAGATACAGATCATCCCAGACTTATTCTTCACAGGTAAGCCTAACCACATCCAAAGTTTCGAAGAACAGAAAATGTCTATCAGATACTAGGATAAGAAATAAAATGCAGTCAGGCAGAACTCTTGTGTAAGTAATTTTTTGTGTGGAAGTGTGTTCTTCTTATAACAACATGCATCAGATTTGAGCTTACTGATTGCAAATGGTTTAATATTGGCAGTAAACATATATTAATTGATCTCCCTTTGACTTGAATGTTTATAGATAATTTTGTTGGGAGTCTTAAAAAAATAAGAAAATCTTGAACTTCCCTATTTGCAAATTTGCTATCTTGTTATATCTGTGCTCTGGGATCATAAGATAGTTCCTGAGAAAGCATATAACAAGATGGCATGAGTCCTAGACAGTTGTGCCTCTAATCCACAAGCATTCCTTCATGCTTACTTATCTATATCAGAGAAAGAAATACTCATCTCCGAGAGCTGCGTTTATCACACTTCATTTACTCTTAACAGTTACCATACTTCAGTACATGAGTATGCATAAGTTTACATAAGTATAACCACTTGTGCTTTCATTCTGCAGATATTGACAACAGTGGATATGTCAGTGATTATGAGCTTCAAGACCTGTTTAAAGAAGCAAGTCTGCCCTTGCCTGGTTACAAAGTCCGGGAGATTGTAGAAAAAATCATTTTAGTGACAGATAGCAACAAGGATGGAAAAATCAACTTTGAAGAATTTGTCTCTGTAAGACATTCCCTTTGGATGTTTCTCTACTGTCTGATACCTGTTGCGAATTAAGTGGTACAACTAAGTACTATTTTATATATAACGATTATTTTCAGTTTTCTGTGACAACCTAGAATATCCTATATAGTTATTTTCTAATTTTTATCTTTTGCACTCCTATTTAATTTAATGGTTCTGGTTTGAGCAGCATGTGAAAGAACAGTAGTTGCAATCAGTCTTATCTTCTACTTCCTCCAAGGCGAGGGGAAGCCCTTGCTCTGACAAAAGAGCAGACAATTAGGTACCAGCCTCTGAATGCTCTTAGTAGTGCTTCATGGTGCCTAATCTCTACACTAAAGGCTATTTATTACTGGGAATGAGGTATAAGTTTTCCCTTTCAGTGAACAGATTCAAAAGTTTTAGGCCTTTCTAAATGAGAATCACTCACTGGTGCTTTTTAAAAGAAACAAAAACTTACCAGGCTGTTGTTTTGTGGGTGTTTGGGGATGATTATGTTTTGCTTTGAAGTTAGAGTACTGCTGCTACTTGCAGCAGGTTGTTTGTTGAATTAGTTATTGATTATTCTTTCTGAGATTGTAAACATGCAAATATTTGCTTCCAGGTATTAACTGTGTCTGTTAGTCTTACTTCATTGTCAGTCTGAGACCTCTGCAGTATTTGGGCAAATCTAGGACATGTCAATATATCCAATGTGGTTTACATTGCAGGCAGGTGAAGAATAGTATTAGCTTGTTTAAGGAAGGGCATGTTTAACTGTCACGTCATAACCTTTTACTGCAAAGCATGTGGGGAAATAAGTGGGAAAAATATACTATCGTCATCAGAAATGTGTGTATCTTTAGTTGTGTTCTTCAGTTTACCAAAATATCTGTGGAAAAATTGTGTAGATATTTGTATGTCTATTTTTTTAGATAGCATGGCTTAATAAAGGTATTCACTGAGAAATACGTTAGGTATCCAGTATAGATATAGATATCCAAACAGTAATTATTTTTTTTAGAAGAAAAGTCAATGTAGATATCAAAGAAAGTCAGGTTAACTACTGACTCTAGAATACTTATATGAATTAACAGTTATTTGAAGGTACAAGCAATCACAAAATGCTTTCTATTTTTTAAATTTCAGATAATTCAGGAATTGAAAAGCAAAGATGTTAGCAAATCTTTCCGAAAATCAATAAACAAAAAGCAAGGTATTACAGCAATTGGAGGAACATCAGCAATATCTAGTGAGGGGACACAGCACTCTTATTCAGGTAAGAAATATTTAAACATAGGCAAATTTTTCATGGAGAAATTCTTTAAATTTGCACTATAGATAAAACAGAGCCTAACTGGAAACTGTTGGCAGTGAAAGCAAATTAACACAGCAGAAGCATGGGGATAGACAAGGTAAGTGTAGATGATAGTTTATTAACTCTGGTCAGTTGTTGCTTATTTCATGCTGCACTTGGAGGCAAGTTGGGCATCTGTGTGAAGGCAAGAGAGGAAAACAAGCACTGACAGCTTGTAGCGGGGGAAAAACGGCCCCTTTGGCATACGTCTAGTAATGCTAGTCATGTTTTCACCTTCATTACATGCTAATGGACTCTTATTCCTATATTCAGATAAAAAATGAACCCTCATTTTCATTTCCACAGTGTTAACTAACATGGACTAAAACCCCACTAACAAACTACCACCCATCCTTTCAGGATGGACTGGCCTCCTCATCTGTCTCTGCCCTTACAGAATTGCTCACTCCTACATGGTTTTTGCATAGACTCTCTCACACGGAAGAACTTGCTTTTAATATTTGATCTGTTTCTTTCTACCTCCCCCTGCTGCATGTAATTTAAGTTGGTAATTGTGCCTAATTGCATTGCAGCTCCTGGCGAGAGTCTGAACCACCTTCTAGGATCATATTGCAATCAGCAATATTGCAACTTTTTTGATTGACTTAAGTCTGGAATTTGTGTGGTTCCAGATTGTGTTAAGATTGAGGAAGATTCACTTTGATTGGCCAAAGGTGGCAATATCCTCTCTTTCAGTAGGATTCCAGCACCAGCCACACCTGGTACATCCTCAAAGCAGGGGATATGCTCCATCCCAAAGGATGCCTGCAGGGCATCAGAGGTGATTCTTTAGATGCCATTTTATTTTTGGTGGAGAGAAACAAACCCCACTAGAGCACAATTCACCTGGCCTGGCCTCACCAGCCGTCTCATTTATGAAGAGGTGAAGTGTGCTCTAGAATTTCACATTGTTTCCCACTGACAATGAAAGAAGTGTAATGAGTCAGGTGCTTCTTGAGATGAGGTGATTACCACCGGTACAGTTTAGGAATTTGGATACTGAGACTTGATTGACTGTTACCCAAATAAGCTTTCTTAGATATATAGTAATAAATCCTGCACTGAATATGAAAGAGAATTTAAAACTGAGATATTAAACTTTTTAAGTTTCTCGCAGCTAAAGACAGCTCAGCAGTCCAGATCAGTCTCAAAAGGCTGCCAGTCTCTGAAGTCCAGTAGAAGGCTGAATGAAACGCTGCATTTTAAACAAACAGTGCATGGACTGAGATGTTGCGTATTTCAGATGAGACATTTTCCCCTCTTCTTTGTAATTGCTGAGAAACCAAATGTGAAGTCAGCTACGAGGATACCTTCCCTATAATGTTCCTATGATTTTTATGTTATCCTTCAGAAAATCATCAGATACTTACAGAGTGCAGAGGGAGAAAGGTCAGTCTGTACCTATCATTTTTTTGTTCTTTCCCATCGATCTGATTTTTTTAATAACTGACCTCTGTGAAACTAAGGGGTTCTGTTGCAGATGAACCTCTTTGACCCAAGTATGCTGTTAGTAGTATGTGGAAATGGATTCATGGAAATTCATGGAAATGTTAATCTTTTATTTTAATGGTGTCTTTCTTTTCAGAGGAAGAAAAAGTTGCTTTTGTTAATTGGATAAATAAAGCTCTACAAGATGACCCAGACTGTAAGCACCTCCTACCCATGAACCCATCAGATGCCAGTCTGTTTAAATCCCTTGCAGATGGCATCCTTCTTTGGTGAGTCCAAGTCTGTGAGAAAGAAAAGAAATTAATCTCAAAGGTTAAATGCTGATCACAGTGACATGTATTGGAAAACTTTAGACAGGCTTTAATATCAAGACTCCACTCTTAAATATTTCAATCTGGGTGCAAGATGGGGAAAATCTGTTTGCCCTTAGAAATGTGATTTTTAGCAAATTTTTATGTGACTCTGTGTGTATGTTACAGAAGCAGTTTTTCACTTCAGACCCATAATTATACATGCCAGATATGTGCCAGATATGTGCAGGCTGTTTATAAAGGAGATAATTAAACAGTTCATAAATTCATTACTTGAAATAATTAGAAAACTTGACTATTTTAAATATTTTTAATAGTTATTAATTGTAGTAATTAAATCATGGGATAGCAGGAGCAGAAATCTGAATTAAATCCATGGCAAAAGAGAGAGCATATAGTAGGTCCCTTAACTTTAGTCTGCTGTAACTTTCTAGTTAAAGTGGATTACTAGTACTTACTCCACACCATGGTAACAAGGGATTAGCTTATTAGTATTGATGTGAATTAGTCTTTGAGATCCATGTAGATACAAGGTACTACAGAAATGCAGTGCAGAAATACACTGATTATGCTACAAAGTTTTTCAGTAGAGACCATTTAGTTACTTTGGTTTACAGTTTCAATCTTCTCAGGAACTTCTTTGACAGTTATAGATATGATTTATTAATTATAAAAGGCAAATACAACATATTATCTGGGGCATTCTGGATGGATGTGCAATTATTTAATGGGGGAGAGGAGATTTACAGGATGGTCTCTTTTTTTAATCTTGTCAGAAACATTTGCAGCTACTTTAAATATTTAGTAGTTTATAATTAAATAATATATTTTCTGAGAAATGAGTTTATTCAAACTCTTGACTTTTCTTCCTTAGCAAAATGATCAACTTTTCACAACCAGATACAATTGATGAAAGGGCTATTAATAAGAAAAAACTCACTCCTTTCACTATTTCTGTAAGTACTGCATGGATAGGAACTTGCCACAATTGAAAAAAATAAGGTATTTTTCTGTTTTAATGACATTTCTCCTGGTGGAGAAAAAAAAATTTAAAATTGTATGTGACAAAAAAATCTTAAAGCATGAGATTGTGTTTTCTAATAAACTCAGCTGCATTCTCCTTTTTCTTAGATGATCTACAGAAAAACTTGTCTTTTCATGCTTTCCCTAATTCTTTCCCTATTATGTATTTTTGTTTTGCTTTACTGAGTACCTGAAGAAAATAATCTTAGACTTCTGAGTGGATGGTGAGGTTATATTTTAACAATGCAGAAAGTATTTGCATGGCTGTATACTCTGTGATAGGATGGTGCACTTTCAATACTGGAGAGCAACTGGGACAGAAGCTGAGGAGATCTATTTTTAATTGTGTATGAAATCATGGAAAAGTTTCACAGAAACAGTTTTTAAGACCTTAGTTTGGGTTTAAGAAAACAGGTCTGGAAAGGGAAGTAGATCCATAAGTTACCAGCCCAATGAGAAAAAACTGCTGATGAAAAACCTCCGTTAAATGGCAGACTTTTCATTTCAGGCTGTAACATTAAAATATGAAAAGTTAAACCACACTATGTTCTAAATCCTCCAAGTGGGTTTTGTAATCTCTACTTATTTAAAGAAGATGTCAGCAAAGGTGATGCTGCATGTGTTTGTGTTGTCTCTGTAGATAGTTAGAATATGACACAAGAATAGTAACATTGATGAGGGCTGCCAGCTATTTTTTCTTGAAATCTTTGTCAATATCTTTGACAATCACAAGCTTTACTTCAGGTGTCAGGGTTTTGAATTGCCATGATTTTCTTATGCTCTTTATTCAATTACAGTTTAACAATTGCTTGAATAAATGTGTAAGATTCAAGATGGGATGACAGTGATGTCAGTAGTATCTTGCATAGGACTCCCTGCAGGAATTCCATATGAACATGTTTTTCAGGATCAAGCCTCTGATATTTTGAGCAGTATTTAATTTGTATAACTGACACTTATGAATTGCAAAAAGTATTTTTACTTGATTAAAGTATTCCTCAGTAATCCAAGCTGCAGAAGGTGGTCCACAATTTTTCGGTGGGTCCATATTAAGCAGTGTCACTGTTTTCATTAAATTTTGGTAAGACGCAAGGTAGCTCACAAAAAACCTCCAGAGTGCAGTTTTCCATTGGAAGCCATTGAACTAATGCATTATTTCTTCCAAGATTTAATATGAACAAATTTACTAAAAACTACAATCTCACAAGTTTGTTAAACGATGATATTCCAAATAGGAAAACCTAAACTTGGCTCTGAACTCAGCATCTGCCATTGGCTGCACGGTTGTCAATATTGGATCACAAGATTTGCAAGAAGGAAAACCACACTTGGTATTAGGACTCCTGTGGCAAATCATTAAAGTTGGTCTTTTTGCTGATATTGAGATCTCCAGAAATGAAGGTAAGAGTAATGCCAGGTCTAGAAATGTCAGCCACTTGGAATTAGCTCAGACCACAGTAGCAGTGATTTCAGCTTTCTTTCAAACTTGCTTTTAGCTCTTATTGCCTTGCTAAATGAAGGGGAAGAGCTGGATCAGTTAATGAAGCTTTCCCCAGAAGACCTCTTGCTACGCTGGGTGAATTACCATCTGGCCAATGCAGGGTGGCAGAAAATCAGTAACTTCAGCCAAGACATTAAGGTATGTAGTTATTTGCTCTCGTAATTGAACATAGTGGTTTTAAAACACACAATGCATAGAAAAAAACTGTCAGGTCAGAATTTAGATAAAATTGTAATCTGCTTTCTCTGGCTGTACGTTCATCCTGCGTTTTTCAACTTTGAAAGAGCATTATTTTGATCTCTTCAATCCTATTTAGTTGCTCATCCCCATGTATTATCATGTCACAGTGCAAAGTGAATATTTCCAATAGGCTCATATCCAGGGAAGTTCTAATGTTGTAAGATGGCTATTAGAGTTATTTAGGACAATTTGTACCACCTTATTAGGTGCCTAATAACTGCCAGTCACTGCATTGCTGGTGTGTTAGCTGGCTGACACAGGGGCAGAAAGGTTCCTTGGGACAGGTGGCAGAGCTGCATAATTCTCTCTTCAGTCATTCTGCAAAGGCGTGCAGAGCACTGTAGCAGCCCAGCTGACGAGAGAACACAGCAACTTTTTAAAACTAAAAGCAAGGGAGGAAGATTGTCTAAGGTGGTTAGACCTCCTTTCATTGAGAAAACCATGCCATTAATTGCAAGTTACATCTTTTCAAATGCTACCAAGAAGGCTGTTATTAAAGCAGACTGTAACTAGGGCTTTATATGAAAACTGCTGCTATGGTAAAAATATTATATGGTGTTTAAGAGAAGCATTAAATACTTCTAGAACTAGTAGGGGTTTATTTTTTCTTCTAGTTTCTTACTGGGAGGGAGACCCCAGAAGCATACTGAAAGCTGCATTACATGTAATTTCTTCTGTCACTATAGATTCATCCTAAAAGAGCCAGCTTGCTCTCCATTTTTAATTCCAATTACTTGGTTAAGAAAGAGGAATTTTATTAAAAATTCTGTTTGAAAAGGATAGTGAAGGAATAAAATATCAACACTGAATATAAGATGCAAAGTGAGTCGTTTTGTGGGTAACCACATAAATTTGCCCTGAATGTCTTAATTACAACAGTCTCATTAATATTCCACAGAATAAATTTAACTAGCATTGTCCAGAATAAGTAGCAGACATTCTTTTTCTCTGTCATCTGGCTAAGTAAGTTCTATGTGAAACAGGGTAGTAAAATGGCTGTCTGACCTCATCCATATTCACTAAAATTAGGGTGCTGTATTTTTGACTTCTATGGCTTTTGGATTGGACTATTAGAGTAATAAATGTCTAGGAAAGGCTACATACTTGCTGCTTTTTTTTTTTTTAAATATTACACTGTTTCTTTTAGGATTCAAGAGCATACTACCATCTGTTAAACCAGATTGCACCCAAAGGAGATGACCTTGATCAATTGCCCATTAAAATTGACTTTACAGGATTTCATGTAAGTGTCCAGAAATGTAAATATAGACTGGAATTATCTGAGACCTCTGTGTATTTATCGAACGTTCTGGTTACCAGGTTATCCCTGAATCCTCTTTTGTTTCCTAACGTGTGCAAAAACTCAGTCAGATTCCTCAGTGTTACAAAAGCTTAACTGAGCAAAAACTTGAGTAAGTTCCAGAGTGCTGCTGAAACAGGATAATGCACCCTGCAGTCTTAAGTTTGGAGCTGTGTTTTACTTAGAGTAGTGTATGTTGATTTTCACTTGGGTCATCCAACATGAACATTACAACATCCTGCTCAGTTCTCTTCTGGAATTCAGACAAGGAAAAAGAACAGACTTCACAAACCACTTCCTCTAACCAAACAGCATTTAGAAATAACATGTGAGCCCTTCCAATAACCAGCAGGAAAGTGTGGTATCCTTCAAGCTTTAAGTTGTAAAGGGACAGAGGGTCTAAAACCAGCCTACATGGATGTGAAAACACTTGTCTAAGCTGCTTTATAATGCCTGTTGGAAGAATTATTCTGAGAGTGCATTCGATACAAAGTTGAACTGCATGCCTGAGATACCTGTCTATCAATCAGAATCTAAAGCAGAATCTCATTATTCATTATAATCATGGAACCCACATGCAAGATTGTTTGCTTACATGCTTTAGTTCTCCTAAACTCCTTGTTAGGTTTGTTTGCTCTTATTTGGGATGTTTTTGAGAGTGAGAAAGAGAAGAAGTTAGTTTTTTCATGTAATTTCCTACAGTTCATAGGATCACATTCTGTAATGAACCAGTATATTAACAATAAAGACCAAAGAACAGAACACACAAGTTGCCAACTTACATTGATTAGGAGGAAAAAATATTAAAAGGAAAGCAAGTTTGAAGCATTCAAACTCTTACTGAGGGTTTTGGTCATCAGGTCATCATCTGTAATTACTGTGCTTGAGAATATCAGTTTAAAGCAGTGATGGTGAACCTTTGGCACATGTAGAAGAATAGGCAATATGGGAATCAACAGCCTGGAAATGGAAATGTAATCACTACACTTCTGGCTGCAGTTGCTGTGATTCATGAGGAATGCTGTGCTGACAGCCACAGAAGTGAAGGACAGTAGAAGGCAGAGGAGAATTGCCATGGGCTGTAAGAGCTAGCTCAGGCATTGGCAGAATGAGGGAGGAACTGATACGGGTTATTTAAAGATTTCCCTACCTGAAGATTTGGTAAAATCTAGTACTAGACTTGACTTTAAATTAACTTCTGTTTGTTTTTCTTTTTAGGATAAAAATGACTTGAGGAGGGCTGAATACATGCTCCAACAGGCAGATAAATTGGGCTGCAGACAGTTTGTAACTCCAGCTGATGTGGTTGCAGGCAACCCTAAGCTCAATTTGGCTTTTGTTGCAAATCTCTTTAACACATATCCAGCCCTGCACAAGCCTGACAGTTCGTCTTATGATCTCAATTTATTAGAAGGTACTCAACTTTCTAACTATACAGAAGATAAGAATATTAGTGATTTCTACTTAGGTATTCCTTCTAGATTGTGATGTAGGATCCCTGTGTGCTGGTGCCTGTGTTTACTCACTAGCAGCCAACATAAGCCCTAGTAGAAGACCCCATTAGTGTGTATATTGTTCATTTCTGTTAGCCTGACCAAATGGTTATTCCTGAATAACCTTCTGTCATTCATTTGCAGGAGCAAAAACTGTCCTCCTACTTTCCTTTCAGTTTCCCGTGCTTCTTTCCATGCTATTTATATTTTAGCTGATATACAAATTCTAGCTTTTCTTTGCAGTGCTATATTATGGAACTGTAATAGTCTTTAAAAGTATTTTTCACATTGTGCATTTATATATATATGTGTATGTATTAGTTTGTTGCCTTTTAAAGTTGGGAATTTTTTTTTAAAAAGGCTTCTGTATCAGCAACCTATATGAATCTATTACATCCACAGCCTATATAGATCCTATTGTATCAGGGAATTTGGCCTTTAACTGTACAATTCAGATCTCTAATGCTAGAGATAAAGGGATAATTGGTAACAATCTTTGGCTGTTGCCCTCGCTGTGGACCAGCTAATCTAGGATGATGGAATGGCTCCTGCCAGTGTATTTCACAGTTGTTCACTGATCTCAAAGGAATGTGACAATCAGGGGTGCCGCACTTGGGAGAATCATCAGCAATGTTCACATAGTCCTCTGCACTGCCTTCTCGTGCCTTCCTCTTACTGTTCCTATCAGGTTTCCTTTCCATCTAGGTGAGTCCATCTTCCTTTGCTCCTGTTTTTTCATAATTTGTCTGCGCTGCTGCATCCCTGTGTCACAAATCCTGTACCCCTCAGAGCATTCCTGTTTCAGGCTTCTTGCTCTTCTAGCTTCAGCTGGGTGCCAGCTGTGATGTGATAGAGGTTGCAGAGCATAGGGCATTGTCTTCCCTTTTCAGCTGTGATATCCCCAGTCACTGCAGTCCCTGCTGGCCAGGACAAATGATTGAAGGAAAGGTTTGCTCTTCCTCCACTTCAGTTTTGTTAGAAGTGTCAGCTCTTGGAAATGTATACAGGAGCTGTGTGGAGGTGGAATATGTTCAGTTCAGCTTCTCTGCTCTGAAGATAAAGTTGCTGGTGTGATTTGAAATACTGAAAACTTGGTTAAATTTGGAAGAGTTTTCAATGGCATGGGAAAAACCAGTTGAATGAGTTTCTGGACTTTCCTGAAACATTTAGATGAGATCAAAGTCTCAGCCAAACCAGTTTAAAATGTTACAATCAGCTGAATGCTGGACTATGATTTTGTAGTGATAAATACCGGCCAAATTTAACTTACTATTTACAGTGTATATTTTAGAGATGGATAATCATGCCAATGTTATCTGTTCAAAGAAAAGTAGATAGATGATCCTTTTTTACCTTCAAATAACAATTCCCGTGCTGTCAAGTAGATCTAAACCATCAAAATAGTTATTTCAGCCCAAAGACAATGTTGTTAATGTTTTTTTCCTGTTAATGTTTTATTTGCTTTCCATTAAGTCCTGTGTTCATACTGATGCTTTCTCAAGCTAGTGGTATCAAATATGATGTTGATTTCTTTATAGTTTCATCATAGATTGTCTGTTGAAATCTGACTCATAATTTATAATGCTTTCCTGTTTTGCTTCATGAAATGCAGATTTGACCCCTCCTAATGTAGGTACTGTATTTAGTACTTTTCTGTACTCCATAAAAGTGTTTATTCTGCAATTTTTCTTTCTCTCTCTCTTTTTTTTTTTTCTCCTATTGTTTAATCATCTCTGTCCTTTTCTGGTTGATTTTTTGCATTGTTCTTACATTTTTCTATTGTTTTAATATGCCATCATAAGTAAAAGAGAAGGAAAAAACCCCACAGCATATAAAATGGGGGCAAGAGTTGCAGTAAGTCAAATGCCATACAGGTATTATGGGGGGTTTAGCCAGTGAGGGCTTTCCATGAACCGAGATGTCAAGCTGTAGGCATGTGTGGGTGAGTAGAGCTTTCTGAAAGTCTTCATTTTCTTGCATAAATTCCATCTTTTCAGGGACTGTCTCATCTCCAAACAGTATGGTGTGGCTGTCCTCTTCAGTTTAAGACAATTAATGCTGTGCATAAACTGACATCTGCCCTGATAATACATCTGGTGATGTGCACTGATACATGGAGAGCATATCCCTCAGGAATACTGACAGCAAAACGAACATTTGATATTGTGTGGGGGTGGAGAGGGCAGTCCTGAGCTCAGTTATTGCACAACCTTTGCATGTTGCTGCTGATCCAAGGAACTTCTTGCTTGTGGGGAAAGCAGCAGTTTGGAGTTGAAGTCATGCAGAAAGTTGAGCTCTTGGGGGGGAGGAAGAGGAGGTACTTGTGTCCACCCAGTTTTGCTCCAGTGAAGATGTCCTGTGTTAGATGAGATTACTGTTGCTTAGATTACTGGCAGCCTTCATGGCTGTAACCATGAGAGGGTGAAGTACTCCCACTCTGGCTGGCTGAACTTCGGGTGCAACTGCATCTTGAGCTCTGTTGTGTTCCAGAGATAACCTTCGATATATTCGGAGCTCTTTGGATTCTTGACCCCCTCCCTATGGCTACTTTCCACTCAGTTCCACAGTGTAATGATCTCAAAAAACAGATGGCAATAAATATAAAGGATACTACCAAATTTGCTCCTCTCTCTTTTGTGTAGCTCTGCCCCCTTTCTGCAGTTTTCCAATGATTTTGGCTATCTGCTGCACCACTCAGCAGAAGATATGCTCCTGATAGGATCACAAGGTATATTTTGAATAAAAGAATAGAGAGAAAAAATTGGTCAGTTCTCAGCCATCTGGAAAACTTCTGAACACTTACGTATTGCATGATAAAGGGAATTGTTTAGAGTGGCATATTAAATATAGTATGCTGGGTTTAGTTCCTGGACTCCCACTCTCCAAAAGGGTCCTGCCCAGCCTGCATGCTCTTGCTCCTGCTTGGCTACTTTGGATTCTCCTGACAATGTTAAGCATGCATTTTAAAATTCTCAGTCTGAGTGCAGTTGCTGAGTATCTGTTTTTGTGGCTACGCTGTTTAGTAAGAGTTCACTAAATAACCTTGGTACTGTCTTGGCAATGGACAAGTGTTCCTAAAAGAACTTTGCAGTCAGTATTTTAGGTACTGCAAATCAACTCAAAGCTCAGTACCCATAAAATAATTTAAAAAAAGCATAAGGCACTTGCTTCAAAATACTATACTCTCAAAGATACTCTTTATAAACTTGAATTATATATCATTCTTGAATTGTGGTTGTTTTTTTAAATGGAAAAACTGATATTTTTAATAACTTTGTCACAGAGTATGATTCTTCTTTTAAATTTTAATGTGACAAGAAATACGTGAAACAAAGTTCTCTGATGACTTTGCAGAATAGTATTTTTCTTTGTTTCTTCTGTTTCATCAGTGGCTCTTTGGTTTTTTTACAAGTAAATATTTGAAACAAACACTAATTGAAATAGCATTAGAAAAAATTCATAATTTAGAAAATATATCAGTAAGATGAATGTCAACTACTTAATAATAATTGGAAAGGAAAGAACCTGATAAGGTGGCCGAAACTTTTAAAATGAAATTTATTCTGTTAGAAATTGTAAACTACAGCTGAAATTTCTGAAGTCCAGAGCTTTTTGTATAAAAGGGTAAGAGACCTAGATTAAAATTGTAACTTCTGTCTAAAAATCAATGTTATGACATAGGTCTAGGCATGGAAAGATAATGTTAAAGAGATTTTCTTTCTAACCTAATGATAAATATGTGTTTATATAGCTTCATTTTACAAAAACATTATTATTCTGCAGTCAGCCTAGAACTGCAGTACTAAATGAGACAGTTTTCATGCTATATAACCTCATCAGACAAACTTGGTATTGTTACCCTCTAAGGAGCAAATGAAAACAGTAAAGAAGAATCTTGCTTAAGTATTTGTGCTTCAGTCCAGAGAAATCTGCTCTTTCATTGTTTGGAGAGGTTTCCTCCCTCCTCTATGTCCTCCCTGTTTTCTTAACTGTGGATTATCAACCCAGGGGAACAAAGTGATGAGGTTGTTCCAAGCTCACATATTCAGGCTAAATATTTTCTCAAATACTCCTCTTTGATGCAAGAGCAAACAGCTTATGCAGCACTGATTCACGTGCAGTTGGCCACAGAGATGTTGTTAAAATTTAGGTAGTGTTGTATGTAGAAAATTAATGAATTACTGCAAGCTATAACTTTATAGAGGAAGAGAGTTAGGTTAGGACCCATGATTGCAATAATAAAAGCAATCTAAGTCAGGACAGTGAAGGTTGGGGTTTACTTCCTAATGAATTTTCTGCAGTTCTTGTAAGTAGAATTGCTGGTTAAAATTGTAAGGATAACTGGCCCCCTTCAAAATAATAAATAGCTTCACAAATTTAACCAATGCAACACTGCCTTGCTACGTTTTCAGTGCTAAAAACTAAAAAATTGAAATCTGTTGCTTTGGGGAGGCCCTTTGCAAATTAATACTGTCAACTTCTGTGAGGAGACAGTGTAGTTCGAGTGTCTGATGTGTTAGTACTGACTTTTACTAAAAGATGTCATTTCAAACAGATTTAATGGTACTGTTGAATGCAGTTTCCACTCATTCTAGTTTTAGGAAATTATTATTAATCATCTCGGTAATATATTAATTATGTGAAATATAACAAATAATTATTTCTGTATTTTGTCAAATTGTATTTACTCAGAAAAATATAGTCTGATAGTACTCCCTGTAGTGCCTCTGTCCCTGTGCCCAGAACTGAGTGAATCTGAATTGGATAGGATTGCCTTGTAGTATAGACTACTGTTTGGGAAATTATGAGCTCGTTTTGGGGTGGGAGGGGGCTTGAGGTATAGGAGAACCATTTAAACATTGCGTATTAAAGTGTTTTCTCCAATAACTTATATAGAATTATATTTGTCACCATAGGAGAAAGTAAGGAAGAAAGGACATTCAGAAACTGGATGAACTCACTGGGTGTAAGCCCATATGTTAATCATTTATACAGGTAAGGTTTTTAAAAAAAAAAAACTATTTTACTTCCCTTGAGTGACAGGGGAAGAAAGAAGGAAAGAGGAGGGGGAAGTTGTATTTCTACTAGAATAGTGATTTCCAGGTTTCCACTTCAAAACTGGTCTGTAGAACCACATTAAGCAGTATCTGACTCGAATATTCTAGTCATAATCTAGAAATAGTAGAAAACCTAAGAAGGTTTAAATGTTCCCCCCTCACTCACTTGTATGTTCAACTACGTTTTTTAAAAGTTGAAATAATTGTGTTTTATGATGCATAATTTTTATTTTTTCAGTAGTCTGTAAGAAGCTCTGCAGTGTAGTATTCCCTCAGATGAAGGGCTTTATAACAACCTTTTTAGATGCTTCTGGTCACTTTCAAATTATGCCAGAAGTTGATTCAAATCCTGTCAATAAAAGATGAGATTGAGGGAGCAAATGGGAACACCTGCTTGTATGTATGTTTACTATTAGGTTTCATTATTTCTGTTTTCTGACCTCCGTAAAGCAATCTGCAGGTAGCTTAATGTGGAGAATTTAATTTAGTATGTAGCTGATGGGGATTATCAGTAATGTAGCACATATTGGGAAAATAATACTTTTCCTACTAGTCTTCTTTCGCAAGATAAGTACATTGGTCTTGATTTTTCTTTAGCAAAATACATCTGTAGGCATCTGCAGATAAAGCATGAAAGCATATTTGGGAAAGTCCTGAGGGAACTAAAACTAGATCAATAAATTAGAACTCTTTTAGCAGCTATTCCGTCTATGCCTGCCCTATGAAAGTAATCATTTAGTTGAAGCTGGTGAAGCCAGTGGCTGAGCTGGCTTCACTAAGATCTGTGAAAAGAATGAAATTAAATGCAGAATTTGATGTATATAATTGCAAGAATCAAGTGATAAAATATAGGCCAGTTTCTTAACAGAATGACACCAGCTTTTATTTAAGTGTCTGGAATTTTTCAGCAACTTAATTACACTGTGCGAAGTCTCAAGTACTTACTTTCATGGTCAATCTGAGCTTTTGAGCTTAAAAACATTGTTTTGCTGTGGTTTAGTGACCTTTCTGATGCTTTAATCATCTTCCAATTGTATGACATGACGCGTGTGCCGGTTGACTGGAGCCACGTGAACAAACCTCCTTACTCATTACTCGGTGGCAATATGAAAAAGGTGGGTGCATGCTCTGGGGGGCAGTCCAGCTTCACTGGCTCCCACTGTGCTGATGGCAGTCTGTGTTGTCGAGATTTCTGTGCTACTGAGACAGTCCTGGGGGAAAAAGAAAGTCAAATATATTTTTCAGATATTATCCCAAAGAATAAATAGCAGTTATAGCACATATCACCTGAGTTTCTAAACGTGGACACCTTTTGGCAATATTTAATTTAGGGCCTAATGTGGATCTATAAGTGAAAGCTTCAGGCCTGATGTGGCTGTTGGTTGCTGGATGCTCTTGTACCGTGAGGGGTTTCCTCCCAGAGCAGTTTTATATGCTGCTCAGAGGATTTGGGCAAGACTTGCAGAATCCAAGCTTTCACTTAGTTTTGTGATTGTTGTGAAGCCTGAAATGTAGAGGATAAAAATTACTGCCTGTTTAAGAAGAACACATTTCAATATCTTTCAAAGTATAGTTTTGATACATACATATTTTATTCACTGCCTTAGTGGAAACTCGGTTTTCTCAAATGTGCAAAAATATTATCATTGGAATTATGCATAATTGCATTTATAGTAAAAACTATGTTATTTTAATCACAGTGTAGCTAGACTGGAAATCTTTTCTAGCTTCAAATTTTACCATAGGTAACAGTAAACCAAAGTGATTTAAAATACACATAGATTATAGGTCTGTATTTCAGAAATATTAAGGTGTTTTCATTATTTGCACACAAAATTTATTTTTAGATTGAGAATTGCAATTATGCAGTAGAACTTGGGAAGACAAAAGCCAAATTCTCACTGGTTGGTATTGCTGGACACGATCTAAATGAGGGTAATCCAACTCTGACTTTGGCTTTGGTATGGCAGCTGATGAGAAGGTAAGTTAGGCAGAGTGTGTGCTAGATGTGTATAGATGTTTGTGTGCATGTGTGTCTGTATATCAAGGCAAATTAAGGGTGGAGCTCAGGTCACCCAACTGGTATTTTAGAGAGCAATCTCTAAGTATCCTTGTTCTCAAAGATAAACCTGTATATGTGTTTTGTAATTTTACATACTGTGTAGTGATTGAAACCACAGTTTATAGCAACAATTAAAACCTTATAAACTGGAAACTGTGACTAAAATAAATCCTGCAGCAAGTAAAAAGAGCTCAACTTACTTCATGTTGATTCCATGTATCTTTCTGTAAGAAGAGAGTAATTTAAATATTTGTAAAACCCAAGGCAGTGGTGATATATATTACAGAAGTTAAAAGGGTAAAAAATTGTAGGCCATCACAGCTATAGTTACATAAGTATCATCAAATCAAAATCTTGCTACTGTATTGATCAGGAAAAAATAATTATAAAGTGATTTCAATAAAGAGTGTTTTATTGCAAATGTTTCTCACAAATGAGTTTTCTTAGACCTATCCCGAAACACTTAGTGGTTTTTGTTCTCAGACTGTTGTGATTCAGTTTTCAGGGACTAGGATGGTAGGGAGCCATTGAAACTTAGAAAGTGAAATTAATTATGATGTACTGAGTAAAACAAATGCATGAAGATGTTACAGTGAATATTATGAGATTTGGGATATTATTTTATTCTTGTAACCACTGAAAAAGTGATTTCAAGTACTAAATAGTTTATAAGGCAAGGGTAGCATACGAAGAAGAGTACTTGGCATTGTTGCTGTGATGAAGTAATATTTTACTTCTGCTTATAGCTTTGTAAGAAAAGTTGAGTTCTACCACTCGTTTTAACTTGGGCTCTTGTTCTCTTTATTGAAGGTATACTTTGAATGTACTATCCGACCTTGGAGAAGGGGAAAAAGTAAATGATGAAATTATTATTAAGTGGGTGAATCAGACACTTGCAAAAGCAAATAAGAAAACTTCAATTATAAGTTTCAAGGTAATCAATTTTATTTACTTTTCTTTCCACATATAATAAGACCTAGGATTTTTAACCTGATCTGTTAACAATTTGGCTTTAACAGTGGCTCTCTCATCAGCTAGCAAAATTGTTTGAGGAAGTATTTCTGATAGTCTGTGAATCTTCAGAAGTATTTTACAAATCTATTAACAAGAAAAAGGAAATATAATAGCTGCAGTAAGATACAAAACAAAAGCCCCAACAACAAAGAAAAGACAAAAAAAGTTTAAACTTTTAAAAGGGCTTTTGTCTGAAGTTACCAGTATTTAGGCATGACATGTCATATATTTTCCAAGTTTTTGGATATAGGCACTCTCATGCTTGTACAAGCATGAAAAACAGTTTTGGAAATACCAGGGGCAGATGACCACTTCTCCTAGGAGCGGGTAAAAAGGATGTTCTCCCCTGTGACAGAGCCGGGAGAGGGAGCCCACGGTAACCAGCGACACCTTGTGTCTTCCTGGGCACTGCTGATGTGCAGCAGGCTTGGGGAAAACAGGAGCTGTTCCCATTCAGCAAATTAGAACACACTGATAAAGGAAGCTTTCCTTCCACATTATTTAAGTGTTCAACACGAAAGAAGCCATGTGTGTGCCTGGTGTGTTATTCTGTGTGAACCTCTTGCTCTAGAAATGGCTGTTTAATAATTGCACACAAACATAACATTCTTGTACAGGTTCATTGTATAACCTGAAGCAGTTAAGTCTGTGGTTCAAAACAGGAACGTAAGAACCTAGCAAGTTAAATATTTGAAAGTTCACTATGTTATGAACTTTAATTAGGTAAGCGTTACTAATCAAAAAATTAAGTAAAAATATTTCATTTTCACTCTAGAAAGTAACTCGGGCCTGCATTTTCGTATGAGATGTTGCTGCTTCTCTTATTTCTACATAAATTGTTATAATGGTGGTATTAAATAAGTTGAAAGTATGACAAGAATCTGTCCCAATATTTTAGCTTTGGTATGCCTGTGTTTTTGGGGAGACACTGGTTGTGTTTTTAAGGTCATTCAAATGGTGTTTTTAAGATAATTCAACTGATTGGTTGACCAATGAAGATAAGAAGGTACTGATGTAAAGTGACACTATTCAGTATTCCTTTTTTTACTACTAATTTTTTACAAAATTCACATAAATATTGTCTTTCACTGTTTAGATTTTGGGATTACTATGGCAAGCAGACCATAGAGAATGCAGAAGTGCCCCATATTTCACTGTGGACTGTGAAAGCCAAGTTCTATTGTATTGCCATTCGTTCAAACAGTAAAAATTATAGAGGTGTGTCCTTGGTCTCGGGGATATACTCCATGCATTTAATGTCTTGAAGCAGAACTACAGTAGTATTTTTAGCTGTATAATTGGTCTGATGGCTCTGTGGGACTTCCCTGAGTTGGCAGTCACAGCTGTGCCCTGGTGACGACGGCGGCCGTGCGCCGTGGCTCGTGCTCAGCCTGAGCCAGCCTCACTGGCACTGGCTGTGCTTGCTTTGGCAGCAGCAGCTCCCTCTCTGCCCGGACAGCTGGGAAGCAATAATTGCAGCAACAGCACTTGCTCTTTTAAGAATGTCTGTGTACTAAATATGAAACACAGATTGCTCACACTAGCTCAGAATACCATCTGAGTTGAAAAATTATGAAAAGAGTGAGCCATAAACTGCTGGAGAAAATAGTTCCATGGCAAGAAGACGAGGAAAATATACATACTGGGGAATGTAAGGATCTTTTTGTTGTCTTGAAAGTCTGGTCCTTGAACTTGTATCAAAATTGCCTTCCTTCCTTAGGGCTTAAGGAGGGAAGTTTGATGAAATAAATTTAAACTATTTGTGTAATAATGATACCAGCACAGTGAACATTATAATACTGATTGCAGAAAAGAATATTGGATTTCATAAAGGGTGAGGAAAACCTTCACACTTTGAAGTAACAAAACAGGCTTCTGTCTTTCAGTATGCATGCAAGATGTGCTGTAGTGTTTTTTGCATTTTGAAGTTGAAGTAATCAAAGCAGATTGCTTAAACTAATCTTGTGAGTCTTTTTCTTTTAGGACAGATCAATTAGTACTAGCTTACCTGTCCTAGATTTAATAGATGCCATTGCCCCAAAAGCAGTTCGTCCAGAAATGGTCAAGAGAGAAGACCTTTCTTACCAAGACAAATTGAATAATGCCAAGTAAGTTTTAAATTTAAATGTTTATATAATATTTTCCTGGAATGCAGGAAATGCATGGATTCACAGTGTAATGCATGATTTACTGATTTGTTAACAGAAAGATGGCACTAATATTGATTGATTTTTTAAAATAGAATATAAATTCTAATATTATTGAGTTGTTTTTCTAGTTTATCTAAAATATTAACTCAAATTCACAGCTAATATGACCTACCACCACTGCACTACAATTGGTTTCTTAATAGTCTGCCATAACTCATATTGTTTTTGACCAAAATAAATGCTTTGATAACCAGTAGCAAAACATCTGCCAGTACAATTGCCAGTACATGCTTTCTTTGCAATAATGTCCATTTTCTAGTAGAGCCTAAGTACTGTTAAACAGGCATATCCTGCTATTGAAATCTGGTTTTGTTATTGTGAATTTTGACATATTAGTAGATGCCAGCAAAATAACAGTATTTGTTTTCTCTTATTTTCCAAGGTATGCCATTTCAGTTGCTCGAAAAATCGGTGCTCGTATTTATGCTCTCCCAGATGATCTGGTTGAAGTGAAGCCAAAAATGGTGATGACAGTGTTCGCATGTTTGATGGGGAGAGGACTGAACAGAATAAAATAATGCAGACATGTAATATAACTTTCTGCCATGTTAAGCACGATGAATGCCTCGCAGTTTACAGAGTTCTGAAGCTTAGTATAAAATGAGAATAATTGTATGCACAAATATACTCATCAATTCTCTTTTAATAATGTGTTTATATTAGTTCGTTTTATTCAGTTTCATAACACATTAATTATTTATGGCTAATACTGTTTCCAGAACATGTTCATTACCAAATTAACATCATAGATTTTTATTGCTTGGAAAAACCCCTAAATCAAGCTTCATTTGTATTAGTTTCCACAGCATTGTAAGAATCTGCATTGTTTTACATATGTTGTTTCAGGACCAGTTATGAAACACTGTTTGATTTTTGTGGGTGTTACTTACATGTAGTCGTACAAGTCTCAAGGTGCATTCCAATCCTGTTGGATTGGACTCCAAACTGCACAGAAGTTACCATCCTTGCCTTATTCTTGGAGTGCTTAACTCTTGTTGGAGCCAATGAGAGTCTTGTCATTGACTTCAGTGAGAGCAAGTAAAGGCCTGTGATAATGTCTGGTAACTAATGAATACTGATTAAACTGATAAAACTTTTTCATGGGAATACTCTTTAAATATATGTAGTAGATTTGTTCTGTTACTTAGCAGAACCTTTTACGAAACATGTTGTATGAAAAAAACAGCAATAGAAAGCAGAAATGTTCTTTCATTATTAGGTCTGCATATGTGTTAAGTTTTGCAGTTGGACTAAACAGCTGTTGGTTGAGTTTTTTTAACCTTTTCATAAAATATTGTATTAAGAAAACAATAAAGAGCTGGCTAGCCCAGTATGGGATTTCACATTACTGTATTGCAGTTACTTACATGTCATTCCTGTGATTTTTCTAAAGTATGTATCATGTGTGCAAAGGTTTTGTGTAGAAAGACCAGTGCATTGTCTGGATGAGATGAAGACCGTAATTTTTTTCTTAGTAATTTTAAAGTAAGTATTTGTACTCCTTTTTCATCAGCTGTAAATTTTCACTTATCATACTGGAGCTGGACATTTAATAAACTTGTTACCAAAAGCCAAACAATAAGAAAACTAAATAAAAATTAAAGGATTATTTTTTTAAGTATGAAGCTTCTACTTTCTCTCAGCTCCTGGAACCAGTCCTAACTGTGGCAAAGCCCGAGAATCCTGATAAGCGAGCAGTTGGATTATGTTTTACATCTTCACTATCTTGCACACGATATAGCAACAGTAGGGGATACATCCATCCAATTTCCATTATATAATGGCATAACGGGGACTGGAGGGCATTAAGTGCGTGGATTTGAATCCATTTGCCTATGCTTACTCGTTTGTATTGTTTGCACAAGACTTGATTTACTTGGTTTCTATTCCCAGCTCAAGATGATGAGAGAGTTTCATACAGAATTTGAGTTCTGGAGACAACTGAGTCCAAGTCCTCATGCAAGAGAGGCTAAATGGAGGCTTACTTAGTCTGTATATTGTACAAGTAAATGATCTCTTATTTAATTATATTATCCTGAAGTACTGTATTTACCTTCCAGGCACTTGGTAACTTACTCCATAAAGGCCAGTATTTACTATTTTATAAACTATTGCTGTAAGTGTCCAGAAGTTGCTTTGAGGAAAGTGACACGGGTTTTTTATGGGTAACCCTCTGATGCAGGGGTGAGCAGGGCCGCGGTTACTGCAGCAGCTGGGAGGAAACAGAGTTCAGGGCAAACGCAGAGCTGGGGCCGCCCAGCCGCTGGTGCAGCGTGCGCGCTCCGCGTCCCGAGGCTCCGTCCCCGCAGGCGGCCTGCGGCCCCGGCGCGGCTGTGGGGAGAGGCAGGGCCGCGCTCCGAGCGACGGNTGCGGGTCCCGCCGTGCGGCTGCCGTGCGGCGCCGCGGGGTCCGGGCCCGCCGCCTCCCGCTGGCCCTTGGGCGGGAATGGGGGCGCGGGGCCGGCTCCTCCTGCCTTCGTGAGGGCGTTCGCTTTGTGTCGGAGGAGTTTGGAGGGTGTTCGCTGTTAGAGGGCTGCCGTAAAATTGGGGCTCATCTACACATCCCCAGGATGAGCGAGACCAGTAGCCTACGATTTGCACCAGTGGTGACGGATGGGAAGAGATTAGTCTCTCTGAAATATGCTGCTTGCTTTAAGCCTGTATTTAGTTACCTTTGAGTCGAAACGTGGCCTTAAGTCAAACTGATCTTATCAGGTGTGAAACGTTGCACCCCGAGGAACGCTTTTAATGATGTGCTGCCCGGCTCTGCGTGCTTGGGGCATAGGCACGGCTGTAGGAGCTGGGGTGTTCACACGCAGAGCTGCGTGCTGGCCCCGAGCTTAGCTCAGCTCAGCTCACACCCACAGGAGTATTTCTGCAGTGACATTCGCCAGCCAGCTTAGGACTCCGCTCTGGGGCTCTCGGTGGTGGGATGCCTTGCTGTTACACAGCCGGTGCAGTCTGTCCTGGACATCAGAGGAAGCCACGGCTTTCTCTCCTTAGCTATAAACAGAGCTTCAGAGAGCTAAAAGGCTGTATAACAAAAAGTGTAACAAAACCCAGTTGTCTGTATAACAGCTGGTTCTTGCCGGCTTGGTATGTATTTTACTGCATGTAGAAGTATTCTACATGTACTTCTATAAGAATTCTACACTAAGGTCTGTCTTGGTCATGGTCTTCTGTGTTGCAGAGTAATTTGTTACCCTAGAGACAGTTTTGAAAAGCACCTGTGCTTTTGTGTGTGTTTGTTTTTAGGATTGGAGCTAAAGGGGTGGGTTAAAGTACATGTCTAGTGCTTTCCTGAAGAGAGATCTCCTGAAGTATCTTTAGTTTTCTCCCTGATGAGAGAACACTTATCTACCTTGACTTCTTACTTGTCTGATACACTCAGTGTCTGTGTTGTCAACTATGGAATAGTGTCTTGTTTGATGGTAGCTGGTACTTAAAATGTTCACATGCTTTTATTGCTTTATAATATGAAGTGATATCCCTACCTTATTTGTGCAGGTGACTATTACATGGTTAAGAAACTCTTAGAGGAAAACAGCTCAGGTGAAATGAACATAAATTGTGTGGATGTGCTTGGACGAAATGCTGTTACCATAACCATTGAAAATGAAAACTTGGACATACTACAGCTGCTTTTGGATTATGGCTGCCAGGTACCCAGCACACATTATTAAAATTGTTCAGTGTAGTCATAAATCTTCTTTGTTAATCTGTCAGAATTTGGGCATAAATATAGTCTGCCTTTTAGGCAGTTCAGTTCTCTTTCCAGTAAATTGGAAAAAGGAATTGTGAAAGTGGTTTCTTCTCAAAAGTTGACTTTTCTAGTGGGATTTTATTGGCATGGCAAATGTATAAATAACATTTTCTGTAATATTTTAAAGTTTGAATTTCATTTTAAACGTTACTCCTGTTGCTGATATAATGCATACATTATCTTCAGGAAAAAAAGTACATGGTGTGAGTGCCTCATATTTGAATGTGTAAAATGCAAGAATCCCTTTGGCTGTAGAGTATATTAACTTTTTAAATGGTAACACAGAAAAGTTCACATTAGATTAGTTGATTTCAATTTAAGGCAAACACCCATTTCTGCGGCACTTTCTTGTTAAACTTGATCTGTGCTTGATGGCAGGGCAGTTTCCTACCAACAAGACTTCCTTAACTGTGTGCAACATCTCTGCTGCTGCTGGGAGAGGTGAAGCTATGATGGCTTAAATATGTAAGACAGGGAAAAGTAGCATCTTTTGTTACATTGTTTGATTTTGGGCATGAATAAAACCACAAGCTTTTCCCTACCGGAATTAGCGGTAGTAATAGAAGCTGTGTCTTTTTCTTTTATTTTTTTAAGTAAAAATCTGAATTTTTGGAAATGAATCAAGAAGAATAATATCATCTGTAGGGAGAATGAAAAGCTGCTTATCTCAGCTTAATAGAAGGTGCAGAAGTAGTTGGTTACCAGCCAAGAAGGAAAAAGCTTATTTTCCTAGCTGTACCCCACAATTACAAATGTGGGGCTGAAGTATGCCATGTGCCTGAGCTGTGTTACACTAACACTTGCTTTTTAACGTGTCTAATAACCTGGTAAACTGGGTCTTTAATCTTGATTTTTGTGAGTCTTCTCCATCATGTTTGCTGGAAAGTAATTTATGCAATTGATTCCTCTGCTGTTTGTGCAGTGATACAAATTGTCACTAATGCTATGTGAACTCCTGCAATGGCATCCTGAATTTGTGTCCTGATCATGTGCCTGGTGATAATACAGAACATAATTTTAGTTCTTTAGAAATAAATACAAAAAATATATTTTAAAAATGCAGTTTGGTTTGAGTTTGTCTCTTTATGCTGTTTAAGTTACTGCTGTTGTCACATATGATTTGTTTTCTTTCCTTAGTCCTCGGATGCCCTTTTGGTGGCTATTGACTCAGAAGTGGTGGGAGCTGTGGACATTCTCCTTAATCACCGGCCAAAACGATCCTCCAGACCAACCATTGTGGTTAAGTGTTGTTGCTCCTTGATTTTTTGGTTGGGGCTGTGAAGGCTATTGCTTTTTGGATATCCGTAGTATTTAAAACTACGTTCTTAAATTCTGCATCTGTAAGGTGATAGAATCTGGACACTAGGGATTATTTTTGTAGCCCCTTTTGTCCTGAAAGATGAAATAAGTTATTTTGCTTTGTCACCTAAGGCATCCAGTGGCTTTATACCTGCCAAACACATGCCTAATTCAGAAGAGAAAAAACCTAGTGATTATAAATCTTTTCTAGTAGTCTGTTTCCAAGGTAGTTAACAGCCTTGATTTATAAAGGGTTTATTCATGTATTGAAGCTTCATAAATTTTTAGAGCAAATCTATAAACATCAGACCTTCACCTTGAAATTAATCAGTTGAAACTTACCTTGTCAGTGCTTAAGTACCAAAGAACTTTTGAAAGTACAAACTGGAGGGGGAGGGAGGGAAGGAATAAGGTGTTGTGTAGCAGAGTATGTCACATTCAGGATTTTTTTTTTTTACTTCAATAGTAAATTCAATAATTTTTTCACAAACTAGAGCAAAATAACAATTTCTAATATCCCATGTGTATTGGAAAAATAGGCAGTATTTCTATGTAAATTAACCAGAAATTTATCTGAGTCTGTTACCCTTTTTTGGTATTTATGTGACAGGTGTTTGAATGTTGTTACATATTTTTCTTTCTGTTCACGTGATGAAACATTGGAAAGTATTTTGAAGGAGAAATTCGTGCTTGAACAGTCAAAAAAACCCTTACATGTAGTAGAACTGTAGGTAATAAATTTAGATACTTCCTACATTTTATTCCAGAAATTAATGGAGCGCATTCAGAACCCAGAGTACTCAACAACCATGGATGTGGCACCAGTAATTTTAGCTGCTCATCGTAACAACTATGAAATTCTCACCATGCTGTTGAAGCAAGACATATCATTACCCAAACCTCATGCTGTGGGCTGTGAGTGCACACTGTGCACTGCCAAGAACAAAAAAGACAGTCTGCGACATTCCAGGTAAGACTTAGCAGTCATAGGCCAAAATAAAAAGATTCTTAATTCTCTGGTATTGCCTGGGTCGGATTCAGTACATTTCCTTTTTCTTTTTAAGGTGACGTTTATGAGTGGATTGCTTTAATATACTGTAGCTCTTATCATGAGAGATGGTAGTTCTTGGGGATGGGTTGTGCCTGAAAAGGCTGGTGGGAGGCAGTGGCTTTTTTCCATTTTGGTTTCATACTTTTAGTCATGTGCATAGTCACTATGTGCCTTTGCTTTCTACCAGGTGTGTCAAACATTCTAGCTACCATTGGCTTGGGGCCATAGGGACTATGCAAATAAAATTTTTCTCAAGTTAGTTAATACTTGGGGGTTTATGAGCCAGAATGAGGAGGTGGATAATTCTGAATCCTGTTTCTAGAAGTGTTTATGTGGCATGGATTGATGAATGCAAACTAAACACAATTTTTTTTCTTTTTTTTTTCTCAATATTTTTGAAAGTAGAAAGCTTTTTAATAAAGATTAAAATGAGGAGAGGGATGTAACAATCTGGTAAATATTTTGTGTGGTTTACTTAAGAACATATTTGAGATTTGAATAAAATTTAATATGCGAGAATTGGAATGAAAAATCACAGAGTCCAAAGATCATAAGTGTACTGCAATTACAATATATGATTAATTGTTGCATAGTTACTTCAGTCTGTATTCAAAATACTGAAAAGTAAGAGAAGTGAGAGGATTTGAGTTTTTGGTATTGAGCTACTACAGGCCACATTCTGGTATCCATCCTATTCCCCATATCATTAATTTCAGTGTGAGAAAAGATGTCAGGGTATCCAAAGCAGACAAACAATAGAAATATTTGAGATAGCAGCTCTTAATTTAGTGTAGAACTTCTGCTGATGTACTCATAACAGTGGAAGTAGTGAGGAAAAGAAAAGGGAACCAGTTTGGCTGATTTTGGATACTTAGGGGTTCTAAATACATCATGTATCTTCCAGGACATACTGCATTTAATGCTTGTCATGTCTGATTTTAACAAACCAAATTGTTTTGTCTTTCAGCTGGCCATTTTAGGCAAACCTTTGGAACAGGTTCTGGTCTGAAGCTGCTGATGAAATAAAACATCTTCATTTTGCTTGCTGTTTTGTCACAGGTTTCGTCTTGACATTTATCGGTGTTTGGCCAGTCCTGCCTTAATAATGTTGACAGAGGAGGATCCAATCCTACGAGCTTTTGAACTTAGTGCAGACTTGAAAGAATTAAGCCTTGTTGAGGTGGAGTTCAGGTAGGAATTGAAAACACAAATAAATTTTAATATTTTTATGAAATTACTGGTGTAGAAATATGTATGCATTAGAAAAGGTTTAGTCTTAATTTTTTGTAAGTGGAGTGTTTAAACTGATAATTAGACATAATAAGTTATATAATATCATTTATGCCTCATTAGTAGTCACTTCGACAGTTTATTTACTTTAAATCCTTTTAGGTATAGACATTTCAACGTGTGTAGTTGCACCAACAGTACACATTTCAGCTGTACTCTGCAAAAATAAACAGAAATTATGCTAAATGCTGACTTACTTGGAAATCACACACCTATTAATCATATCAATATCTCATTAGTACTCTGCGCTTTTTTTTCTGCATCAGAGTAGAAATATGCCATACTTTGTTTATCCTGACCTGGCTCATGTTGAGATTTGTTTTGGGTATTGTTTCTTAATTTTGCTCATTATAAGACTTTGAAGAGCACATGTGTGTATGTATGGTTATATATATGTGTATATATTTTAAATATGCATATGTGTGTAGAAGACTTCATGCTGAAAATGCTCTATACGATGAACAAATGCTCAGTATAATTTCATGTTTAAACAATGCAGATTTCTACCATTTTGTAACTTACCAGCACAAAAGCTTTCCAAGGATGTGAAAGCAAGTGTTTAAATGAGGTCAAATTCTACTTTCCTAAGCAACATGTGAATTTTCTTCATTTTATCTGCTTAATAAGTGTTAAATTGTTGCATTTTTGTGATACAACTTGGCATTAAAATGGACTGTGTGCGAGGTGAGACAAGGAAATCATGTGGTTTCTTTTCATATGTTTAATATATTAATACATAATATTTAGTGAATAGACTTCAGTTTTCAGATGACAGGAATAAAGCAAAACCCCAAGCAGTTTCCTGTCCAATTGGATTACTTACCAGTGCTGTATTTTGTGACTACTACACTTTCTCATCTCCTGGAAATAACTCTAATCATTAACTCTATGTATGGAACTCATTACATAAGAATTTGTATACTGTAAGTCTGTTTGCCAGGTTTTCTCTAGTGATCTTGCAAGCTAAACAGAAATGGAATTGTCATGTTACACGGTGAAAACTACTCAGAGTTGTCTTAGGAATGCTTGGACCTTGACATGGGACTTCAGGGATGGTTTGTTTTAATTTGTCTTAACATAACACACAATCCCAACCAGAAATGGATAGTTCATGATTTAATGGAAAATACAGGAGTTTACAGTGTAATAGTACATACTGCTTCTGTGTATTTCAGAAATGATTATGAGGAGCTCGCTCAACAGTGCAAAACCTTTGCTAAAGATTTACTTGCACAAGCACGGAATTCCCGGGAGCTGGAAGTGATTCTGAATCACACCTCCAGTGATGAACATGTAGACAAGCGAGGACTGTTGGAAGAGAGGATGAACTTAAGCCGCTTAAAACTTGCAATCAAGTATAATCAAAAAGAGGTTTGTCTTTGCAGTACCTTGATAGACTTTCCGAATCATATTTTGCTAGTAATTAACTAAATTGTTGTTCTGCCTCTGGACCCAGAAGTGCAAATAAATTTGCAGGAGTTATAGAAGAGATGGTAATATACAGGGTATATGTGAAACAGAGATGCTGCAAGATACTGAGTGTTTCTTCAGTGTTTACTGTGGAGATGAGTGTGGTATTTTCTGTATTGGAATATAGGCTACTGCTTTTTTATGAACAGCTCTGGTAGTGGTAATTATTTATTCAGTTCCTCATTAAATCCTTGCTTAGAGAGGCATGGATCCTTAGGTGCCAAACATGATTTATCATCTTCTCACTGGTCATTAACTGTTCAGCTTTGTCTCAGGCCTTGCCTGTGCTGTTCAGTAATTAGGTTGGACCTGTGCTGGTATAACTGAATAGCCCCTCTGTTCCACAATAGCAGCACTTTTTATGCCATCAATATGCAACTTCCTCCATGCAGTAGGTTATTGTCATTTTTGTCCCTTCATAAATTATAACTCTAGTTTTCTGTGCTGGAAGGCAAATGTAGGACTGTAATACAAGAACCAAGGATGAAGTGGAAATTTCCTTTGCATGCAGAATCCATTTTTAGTTAGAATTTGCAAAAGGAATTATATAATTCTGTCTGTTCTACATGTCTAGGCTTAAACTGTTTGTGAAACTGTTGAAATACACAGCATTTAAAAGTCATAAGCTGTAGTTCTGGAATGCCCTACAACCAGCATTACTGATTTCTGGTAGGCATTCATCAAGCACACTGAAGTATGTCAGTGTTCCTGTGGGTTTGAGCATAGCTTGTTTTTACTACAGGGCTTGGAAAATAACAAATTTTTTGTGTGGTATGAGGAAAGTATCTGCAGAACTTGTTTTAGTCCTGACAAGATTACTGTAGAGACAGTTTTTGTGATGCTTTATAAAATGGGGTAACAGCAAGGTTCTTTTTGTTGGTATTTTATCAACTAAATGACAAACCATTCTCTATTGAAATACATTCTTTTGTAATTCTGAGGTGTGTTGTTATTTATATGCTAGATTCTAAAGAATTAAAAATCGAAACTAATTCTTAAACTGAAAACCATTAGAAGTCTAGTGTGTATAATTTATGTTTAGTTGCTGGCTCTAGAAGGAAATTAAAATAACGGATGTTCATGTTCATAGTGGGTCCATAGCGATTTTGGTCTCTTACGAGATAATTATTTCAAGTTGATGTTCTTGCCTAGCTACATATAGTTAGAGGATTAATTTTAATGATGTAACTTACTAAAGTGTATTAAGAAGCATGAGAGTGATTCCTTGTTTGTTTCTCCCACCTCTGCCTCCCCCCAGTTTGTTGCCCAGTCCAACTGCCAGCAGTTCCTCAACACAGTGTGGTTCGGGCAGATGGCCGGCTATCGGCGCAAGCACACCTGCAAGAAGATCCTGACTGTTCTGATGGTCGGCATTTTCTGGCCAGTTCTGTCCTTGTGTTACTTGTTAGCTCCTAAATCTCGAGTAGGTCGAATAATTCACACTCCTTTTATGAAGTTTATTATTCATGGAGCTTCATATTTCACATTTCTGTTATTACTTAATTTGTACTCCCTTGTCTACAATGAGAATAAGAAGAATACAATGGGACCGGCCCTTGAGAGAATCGACTATCTTCTGATAATATGGCTTATTGGTAGGTGTGCTTTGAGTGGATTGGATGATAATTGCTAAATATACACACAAAATTGCTAGTTTAGTGGTACATCAGCAATAAGTAATAACTCAGTCTTTCATGACCCATTCTGCAATGCTTGATTGGAAAAGTAGTTAATAACAAAACTTGGACTTGCTGCAGAGTTGGCATGTGGTTTAAAGATAAAAGTGTATGTTGTGTATGTTTATGTATGCATGCTCCATCTTGGTCTAAGAGATTGGAGGTGAGCATTTACCTCATGCTTGTTTCAAAACACAAAAACAAGTGATATTTTCCATGTTACGGTTTTCTATTTCTGTATGTCATTGTCACTGATTATTGTAACTGTACCAGAAAGGCTGCATGTCACTTCTGGTTGGTGCAGCAGAGGGAGCACAGGTATAATTTTTGTTGAGTTCTCAAGAAGTTTTGGTTGAAAAATCATAAGTTACCTTGTTTTTGGTTGTCTGTCATGTGATTGTTTTTACATTGAAATTTACCTTTCTTAATGCAAGGTAATTAGATATGTATCATTTGTTTCACTGGACTTGTAAAAAGCAGTGATACAGTAAAAAACAACACAGTTTTTATCTAAGTAATTCTGTGGGTGATTTATGTGATATTTTAGGGTGAGGGGTTTTTTGTGTAATGGTGGTTCCTTTCACAGTTAAGCTGTATTAAAACTGTTGAGCAGTTCTTGCATATTTTGGAAAAATTTAGTCCCCTTCAAAAACACAGGGAGGTCTTAAAAGAAACTTGAAAACTTCAAATTTTGGGTACAAGTCAGATTCCTCCTCTGCTTTGAAATTAAATATTATAATTTTATAAATTCTTTTGTTCCATCAAGTCTGCTGTAGACAAAGTGTGTCATTAGGTGGTCTTGGTAATTTTAATTAAAGGCTATAGAAATACATTTTTTTCTTCAATTAGTTTTCTAATGTGGATTTCAAGTAGGATTTAAAAATTACATCTAAGCAACATAATTATTAAAATGGGGTTATTTTTCACGTCATTGAATCTCAAGTTTTTAAATAATAATTGAACTTATAGCTTAAATGCTTATTTTGTAATGACATTATACAGATTCCTTAAAAATATTTTAAGTTGATAAAGAACAAATACTCTGCAAAATCAACTAGAATGAAAAGAATCAAGTAACAAGGATTCACTTACATGACTGTATTCCATAATCCCATTTAAATACTCCCTAAAAATCATTGTCAAAATGGCCACAGCAGAATTTCTAACACTTCAGGTTAGTAGCAAGTTTTGTGTTGTTCGGGATAAACTTCTAAAATCATGAATACCAACATCTTCCATGGGAAAATAAAGCAACGGAACTCCAGTTCTTGTGTGTGTAAATATCATCTTCTTCTCCATTTCCTTTCACTGATTTAGTGTAAAATAATCAGGATCATATGTAAAATAGTATCTGTTCAGTACAATACAATATAATACAATATAATATATAATATCAGTACAATGGCTTTACTTCCCTGGGTTTTATTTTTTTCCTGCAGGAATGGTGTGGTCAGATGTTAAGAGGCTCTGGTATGATGGTTTAGAAGATTTTTTAGAAGAATCCCGCAATCAGCTTAGTTTTGTCATGAATTCCCTGTATTTGGCAACTTTTGCCCTCAAAGTTGTTGCCCATAACAAGGTGAGCACCAATCTTCATAGACCCAAAGCTCCTCTGGGGCTGACTGAGCAAATACGATTTTAGTAAATTGCTGCAAAATATCTGAAGATGTGTGACTCATGGCCTGTTAGTAGTAGTGTTGTGGTTGAGTGTACAGCATTAGTGATAGCCTGAGATGTGGTGCCGTGTAGGCTTTGGGCTTAAATGCTCTGTGTGGTATGGGCCATGGCGTTGTCAAGACCTCTGGTCTTGTTGCACCTTGGTCTTCCAAGAGCAGTTGATGAGGCAAATGGAAGTTAGAAAACTCATCAGGACATGTCCAAGTACTTGAAAACCCCAAACAGAGCTACTGCGTTCCTTGGAAGAACTGGCTGGTCTTCCAAATGGCTTGATTCTTCTTTAGGCAAATGCATCTATCACATCAGATTGGGCATTTGAACTCGCCTGATTCCATTCAGTGCTATGCAGAAAGCTAATAGTATTCTCTATGTTTGGATTGCCTTATGCCTTTTTGTTACAGAAAGTTTTATTTAGCTTTTGACTACATATACTCGAACGTTGTAAGTGGTGGTGGTCGATTTTTAATTGGTTTTTGCTTGGTGGGGTTTTTTTGTTTGGGGTTTTCCTTGGTAGTAAGGATAAAAGCCCTGAGACCATAGAGGAGCCTTGTCTTGTCTCTATGAAAAGCCATCTGGATTTGATTGAAAATACGAGTTTTGAAAATGATCATTGCCATTCTGTTGCATGTGTTGTTAACCACACAGCACATGGCAAACTGCCAGACCAATTGAATGTGAGTATTTCAGCAAAATCCAAGCCAGTGCAGTAGCACCATTATTGTGTCTTGAAAACTGCAAGTTGACAGCTGTCTGGCAGTTGAGAGGGAAATAAACTGGTTCAGTTCTTCCCAACTTGGTGTTTGGCTCATTTCCCTATCCTAGCATTGATTCAGAGGCTGGTAATCATTTGGAAAGGAAGGCTCCATTTCCTGGAAAAAAAACTAGAAGGAGAATGCCACATTGGGCTGCCTTCCCAGCCATTTGCTTTGCAACCAGCATGTCTGTAGTAGTAGTTCCTTTGCTGAGATAAATGCCCATTGTTTCCAATTTAAATTGTAACCTTTTTGAAGATGCAGGACTCCTGTCCTATATAATAGGTATATAATGGGGTTTTGCCCCTTTTATATGGCAAAATTTATTTTTGCAGTTTATAAATCATATAGAAAACCAAATAAAAGTGGTCAGTTTGCATCTTAGGTCCATTATAGGCACTGGAGCTGTAAGAAATAAAGGAAGAGTCTCTGTAGCAGAAGGATTTGTACACATGCAATTGCAGTGTATAAAAAAATACTTAACCCTATTTTTTGCCATTTTTGTGCAGCAGACTTTTGGGCAAGTTATTATAAAGCAGCTGTGAGTTCCTTGGTTTTTGAATGTTCATTTTGAGACAGCAGAAGCTGGTAATATAAATGCTGAATGTTTTCAGCCAAACCAAAAGTTAGGAATCTGTGGATATTCCCTGAGTAAGTTGAATAGTAGTACTTAGTGGATAATACCTCAAGCAACAGTTTACTTGTGCCTCCCATTCGCTGCAGCCATTCATAAAATCTGTTGAAGGAACCCCAAGTCATAAATCTTTCCAAAACTCGTTAAGATCAGCTGTCACCACATTGCAATTGCATATGTACATTGGTTTTCTTCTTAGCATCTCAATGTTATTTTTGTCTGAGGCCTATTATAGGAGGCAATGCACATGTTTATAAAGTGCCCAAGTCCCTGTTTCAATAGACCGTGCAAAACAGAGTAGAAGTGAAAGCAGAACAGAGGAATAAATGGCTTGAACAAGTGAGTGGCAGAGTTAGGTGTTGAATTTAAATTTTCTGATTTCTGGCTCCCTCTGGAATGGCTTTTAAAATGCCTTTGAAAGAGGTACAACACCTATGAGTGATATATGTTGATTTCTTTTATGGTCTTGCCTGTTTTGGAAGCAGAAGTAGGGAGAGGTGTATGGGTGCATTTCTGTATTTATAATGTTAGCGATCTCAACTTGTCCTTTTTTATGTTGCAGTTTCATGATTATGCTGAAAGGAAGGACTGGGATGCATTCCATCCTACCCTGGTGGCAGAAGGTCTTTTTGCCTTTGCCAATGTTCTTAGTTACCTGCGTCTCTTCTTCATGTACACAACCAGCTCCATTCTGGGACCACTCCAGGTGAATATCATTACTGCTTGAAAAAATATTAAACCTAGTTTGCTATCAAGAGTCTTACTGAAAGTAGGAAAAAAATGTTTAAGTAAGAAAGTGAAAAGTAGAAAGAAGTGATACTGCACTGAAGTTTGATTTTTTAAAATTAATCACTTGTGTAAAACATACTGATTTAGATGGGGAAAGGTAAGAAAAAGAGTGAAAGACCATGTGTAGTTCAGTTAAGGTATTTTTCCATGATAGCTGTACCTATACTGTCTTTTTGTTTTCATCTGTTTTAAGCTTAACATACTGCCTAAGTTTTCACAGTTTGAAAAGTATAAGGATCAGGTTCTTCCTGTAAAGTTTTATGCAAATAATTGCCTTAGCTTCTTATCTCTAAAGAGATAGATGAATGAAGTGTGTTGCAAGGAAGAGTAATCAAAAGCCTTTCTGTTTATGTCTGTGATCTCATTGAAGCTGCACCTTGAGTTGTGCAAATTGCTTTTGTTTGAAAAATATAAATCTCTCAAGAGTATTGAAATACTTACCTATTTATTGGCAGTTATAAGAAGGGAGAACAGGTTTCTTCTTACTTGGTATTTGTTGGAGCCTTCCAGTGAGTAATGATGACAGTAAAACCTCCCACATTTTAATTATCTGATTTTCTGTTATACATTTTAAATGGAAATGTACTTGCACACTTTGAAAAAAATACAAAAGTCTTGATGTTGCATCAAGCATTAGGGTTGTACAAATCGATTGAACACTGAAGTCTCTCCACATTTTAAAGAGATTCACTGTTTAATGTGCGTATTTATTTATGTGCTAGATCTTTCACAAGTTTTTTATTTGGAGGCTGTGTTATGAAATTTTCCAAGTAAATAAAAACAGTCAACAGTCACCCCATTCAGAGGCACACAGGAGCTTATGTTATTACTGCTGGCCAGTAGGGCTGGTGCAACAACTCTTACAGTATTTTCTGAAAGTAGGTCACAAAGTTCAGATGGTGGTAATCAAATATGGCATGGAAACCCAACAGAGGGGGGCGGGGGAAGGCAGCTACTGTGTTCTCTTGGCTCTTAGAGTTATTTTAAAGCATTCAGTTACTTGACTCATTGGCTAATAAAACCTGTTATAATCCAGATTTATAAGTTGGCTGTGTGTGGTGGTTTTTATTATTAACAGAAGATAGAACAGTACTCCCCTAGATTAGATAATTAGATTTCAAGTGCTTAGAAATTGTAAGTACTTAGAGAGGGAAAGCATGAACCTATGAGGAAAGCAACTGGCATTTGGGATGGGTTATTATACTGTCTTCCAAACAAAATAGTTTTGGGCGCTTTGCACTTTTTGTGCATTCCTGTTTCATCTACTTTGTCTCTCTCTTGGCTGGAACCATGTGTGAGGTAAATGTTTTGTCCTTGGGTTTTTTCCATGAGAGGGTTAGAAGTGATGAAACAGTTCAATGGGGAGTACAGTCACCCTCTGACCAAACATGCACAGAATTGGTGCAGAGCTCTGCCCACAGCTGCAGAATCTCCGTGACCATTGCAAACTGTACAGACTCCGAATGTGCTGTGCTGCAGGAGGTACTTGGTGAGTTTCCAGCAGCAAAGGAGGGAGCAGGAATTCATCTCCCAGTAAAGCTGTACTTGCAAAACCTGGCAATTGTGTTACAGTTGTGGACTATGATTTGGTACAGATTTTGATTCATATAGGACTGGGCTTTCCACACACTGATTTATATAGATTAGATTTACCCAATCCCACATTTCATGTATTTGCATTCTTTATAATGGTACACTGTTCTGAAGAAGTTTATAGGAAGACTAATTAAATTATGTAAACAGCTTATGCTGTGTCTGTGTAAAACTTTGTGCTTATGTCAAAAGCAAATCAAAGTCTTGCCTGTGCTGGAAAAAAATCAAAAGCTTTTTTTTAATTTTTATTTTTAAAGGTGCTGTCTTTCTAATGTTGCAAAGTTTGGTATAGGATGTTTTGAATTGGAAACTAATGATCTGAATTTACTGTCATAGTTTCTATACTTTATCCTTCAGTTTCTGGGTGCCTACACAGTGTTTATTTAAAATCATACATAAAATGTACAGCAAACTAATTTTGTATTCTGCAGATGGGCTTTGATATACTACTTTTTTTTATTACTGATAAATTATGATTCCAAATGTTTTGATTAATTCAGTGTTCTTCTAAGTGTTTTCTTAACTTTCTATGATGGCAGGTATGTTCAAATGCATTTAATTTACTGCTTTTTTCTGTTGACCTGTGAGTTCCTTATTACCATTGGTATTGCAGATAAATAACAAGGTGTACATACTATTGCTTATGGTCATTTGGAGGATATTAATTTTCCAGGCGATGTTAAAATTACTTACATTTTCTTTTTAATATCTAGAATTTTTCTCTGAAAAACAGTACAAGGTTATGTCCTGACCTTAAGGTCTGTTTAGCATATAAAAATTTAACTTAAATATTTAAAATTTAAATAGACTTTTTGTTGATCAAAGGCTGAAGGAGACAATACAAATAAAAATAACTACATGTTTTACTAAAATTAGAAATAAATCTATTTCACAGATTTCAATGGGGCAGATGCTACAAGATTTTGGAAAATTTCTGGGCATGTTTCTTCTTGTCTTGTTCTCATTCACAATTGGATTGACCCAACTTTATGATAAAGGATTTACTGTAAATGAAGAAAAGGACTGTGCGGGCATTTTCTGTGAACAACAGAGCAATGACACATTCCATTCGTGAGTTTGATATCTATAAAATAACTGTATTGTTTTAGCCCTTAATCCCTAGTAATTAAACAGAGCTGTATTTTTTCACTGATATTGAATTTACACTCAACACTTTTGATGTTAGGTGTACCTAACCAGATTTTTTTCCTTGTTTTTGTAGGTTTATTGGTACATGTTTCGCTCTCTTCTGGTACATATTCTCCCTGGCACATGTCGCAATCTTTGTGACACGTTTTAGCTACGGTGAAGAATTACAGTCTTTTGTGGGTGCTGTTATTGTTGGGACCTACAATGTGGTGGTTGTGATAGTATTAACTAAACTCCTTGTGGCAATGCTTCACAAAAGTTTTCAGCTGATAGCAGTAAGTGGTGTCTGATTAATTACCAATTACCTGTATCTTTGGATTTTACACAAATTTCTTCCTGTGATGTGTAGACTCATAATCTACAGACCTCATGGATGAGCCCTGTCTGTGAGCTCATATTTTTCCTTCAAATAGGAACTTTTTTATTTACTTTGATAAAAAAATTTGTAATTTCCATGTTGAATATGAACGGGGCTTTGGCCCACTGGGAATTGATGACTTTCCTGGTACAATGGCTGCTCAAATGCTGGTTTTGGTATGTGTGGTGCTTTGGCATTTGATCTGGGGTTATACCTTCTGAATTTTATACTGGAGTATATAGTGAATTGAAGAAAGATGTACTTATTTTAAGTATTTAATACTAAAATATTCAAGCAAGCTTATTAAAATTCTCTGTAATCTATATATTAAAGTGCTATATAAACAAAGTTAAATAATGGTCAGTTTTTCTGGTATGGGAAAACTAAACTTACAAAATAACCTATTAATATTTCTGCTTCTTTTCTCTGTTAATGTTTCTGATGTCTTAGAATCATGAAGATAAGGAGTGGAAGTTTGCTCGTGCCAAGCTTTGGCTCAGCTACTTTGATGATAAATGCACACTCCCTCCACCTTTCAACGTTATCCCCTCTCCCAAGACGATCTGTTACCTTTTCAACAGTCTCAGTAAATGGATCTGCTCTCATACATCCAGTGGCAAAGTGAAACGTCAGAACAGCCTCAAGGTGAGGAATGAGTGAGCAAGGTGTGGGCTCTGCCGCTGGAAATGTGCTGCTTGCTGAAATGAATTAGCAGATTGCTGCATGAAGCTGCCAGTCAGAAGGTGAATGCTTCTGAGATAAATAGGAACTACAGAATAATGTGTGTTGCATCCAAGATAAATAAGTGTTACTTATTTCTACTTAGGTAAGGTTTTATTAACTTTCTGGTTTGGGAATTTCAACCCACTTCCCTCCAACTCCCAATTCCGCCAGAAACAGTCTGAAAAAAAATACTTTGATTGAATGAAAACACATAGAAACCTCAAGGAAGTATGTGCTAATCTCAAAAATGGTGAGGTTAGAATATTCTTTGGAGAAGGTAATTGGTTTTAAACATATTATAGAAGTGTCAGAATAAATAACTAAAAAAGATCACTGAAGCCTCACATTGTTAGGGGAGGGATTTTTTGTTTGTTTATTTTATAAACATTTTCTGTAGCCTGCAATTTTGCATGCTAATTTTGCATCTTCTTGCTGATGAAAATAGCATTAAATAAACAAATTTATGCACTTTATGAAATTTGCACTCAGAAACATTTAGGGTTATGGAACTCTTGATTGCTCACGGAACAATTACCAACCCAGGTAGGTAAAAATTTTCAGGTTTGCTGGTACAGCAGATTATAATCTAATTTGAATTTTGTGGACAATTTATATGCATTGTATATTTGTACACATCAGGATGTATTTATAAAATAGCTTTGTTATTTTGTTCACATTTCTTCTCTGTAGAATTGTATACAGGCTTTAGGGCTCAAAAATCACTTCCATAGTAAATATCTTATGTTTGTTTAAAGGAATGGAGAAATCTGAAGCAGAAGAGAGATGAGAATTACCAAAAGGTGATGTGTTGCTTAGTCCACCGTTACTTGACTTCCATGAGACAGAAGATGCAAAGTACGGATCAGGCCACTGTGGAAAACCTCAATGAACTGCGGCAGGACTTGTCAAAATTCCGGAACGAAATGAGAGACCTGCTTGGCTTTCGAACTTCTAAATATGCTATGTTTTATCCAAGAAACTAAGGCCTAACTTTTAAACAAGAGGTGTGTGCTTTTAGATACCATAGGTGATAGTGTTGACCTAATTCTGTTGCCAGATCATATAGACAAGAAGATAATTGCACAAAAATACATTTGAAAATGCGTTTGCATGAGTTGCAGCTTGGTGCCCAAGTGGTCAAAATGAATGCAAAAACAGATACACTAATTTTCTTAACCTCTTAATCTTGGTGTGTATATAAAATTTGTATATAGGAGTTTTTTAAATGTTCCTCAGGCTGTCTGTGGCTGTCAGGTGTCAGAGCTTCATAACTAGCACAACGTGTTTGTTTCTTCTATTTTTGCTGTTTGTTCTTTTTTGATACTTGTTTTTCAAGTTGTGGGAGAAGATAAGCTTTTTAAAATAAAAATCCAGCCTGTTTATTTTTAATAGAAAAGTCAGATAAAGAATAATAGAAAATTTCCAGCACAGTTGGAAATTATGTATGACTGTAGGTTACAGTGCATGTGAAGACTGTATGGCTCTGAAAGAGGCAGTTCTAGTTTTGTATGTTAACACTGACTGTGAACTAACATTTATAGAATACAGCAAATCAAATCATGGAGACTTCACTTTTATGGGAACATTGACATTTTGAACACAAAATAGACCAAGCATTTCTTGAATGTTTATGGTTATGTGTAAGACAATCAAACCCTACTTGGATTTTTCAGCAGTGCCTCAACAGTACATTTTAATATACATGTTAGGATTGGGAACAGAATTTAAAAAGTAATCTGTGAACATTTAATGTTCAGTATCTTGGGTTTTTAAAATCTAAATTATTTGAATTATTAAAACCTGTGATTTCATTAAAAGGAGGTGGAGCACATGAGTGCTATTTTTTGCAGTGCTGAACAATTCCTGTGAACCATTCTACACTTCTTTCTATGAGGTCATTGAGTCTTGTTGTTGGAGAGATGTACTTTGGAAGGATCTGCTTGACACACATTTTACATTTCCTACTTTTAAATTTGGTTTTCTTTTTTCCCATTTTTTATCAGAATTGTTGCCAAGCTAGACTTTTTTTTTGTGTCAGGTATACTGTGTTTTGTGAAAATAGTTTGACTTTGCTTACAATGGACAGTAAGGGCTTTATGGATTTTCTGTGCTAGAGGGTCCTCTATGGCTTTATATGCTTATATATAATTCAAGCTGACAAACTGTAACTGAGAAATGTGAGATTCCTGTATTTTTAATTACAAAGTAAGTATATTTATGACAGCTAAAGGATTGATTGACAGTTTTACTGTTCTGAGGGTGCTCTTCTGAAATGGTCATGTGTCCGGAAGGCGCAGGTAGCCATTGTGGTCTTTGACTGCAGTTGATTTTGGGAGATTGACGGAGTGGGGGCTTACATGAATGTTTACTTTTTTGAAGGAATTCTTATAAAACTCTTTCTTGTAAAGGTAATATATTTTCCGTACTATGAAATTATGTATTTCTGAACTAGGTTTTAATACTCTGCTTCCAGAAGTGTTAGAGTATAGAGGGATTCTGGTATGTGTTGGCTTTTCATGGGAATAGGACATTAACCTCTTGGTTCAAAGCAAAGAGGATCACTGGGTTTTGCATTTGGACTCAGATCTCATGTTTCAATAATGCACCAACATAAAAACTATGTGTGTGCTGTGTATGTTATGTATATTCAAGAAAGGAAGCAAATAAAAGCTCTTTGAAAAATATGGTTGTATTAATATTGGTCATATTGCAAACACATTGTACCAGGTACCACATTGAAAGTATTTCCTTTGTCATGTTGAGGTAACAAGTTTAAGGAAGGTAGCTGGTGTTAATGTGTTACTGCTTTTTTCCTTCTGCACCCATCCTGTTAGGTTCATTGAAAGGGCTTCATGCAGTGCCATGAAGTGATGCTGGTTCCAGACCAGCTGGGTTGGATCCTAGATGTACCATCAGCTGTTTGGCACTGGGGTGGTTAGTTCTGGGAACCTGGGGGTGTTGAGGGTATAAATGAAGGAGCTAATGGAGCTATTTCTGAGTGCTTTTCATACATGGAGCAGAGTCACTCAGAGCTAGCTTCCTCATTGTCTTGTGGCTCTGTGTTCTACTGCAGTGTAGATGGCCTTAGGAAGAATTGTACTTCAAGCCTCTTGGGGGTTTTGGATTGGAACTGGGAGTTCCGGAGTTTTTACTTGTCACTGAAATACAAACCTGCAGAATCAGAGAGCCAGAAAGAAGTTTGTTCTCTGTCATACCTCAGTTATGAGACTTTACACCTCTGTGTTATTGGAAAGCTGCTGTACTCTTCCGATCTACTTGGCTACTAATCAGTACTGAGTGCTTTGTACTGTGTACTCAGTTTTGTCTCATCATTTAGATCTTCCTAGTTCACGTGTATTAAACATGCTATTGTTTTCTCATTTGGCAGTTTAATACTGGCTGTTCCAAGGTCTCCCATATGCACACTCACAGAATAGTTCTAGACAGGCACAGAAACAAAATTTTACATATAAAAAAATTTGGAGAAGCTGGAGTTTACTTGGCTATAGGATTCCGAGTTTCCTTGTACAAATTTCAGTGCAAGTCATGAAAGGACTAAGTAGAGTTTTTGAGATAACTGGAAAAGGCTGATTTTTCTTCCCTTTCATATTAATGTCTGTTTTGTCTTAGAGCTAACTTTGCCTTGATAAATGAAAAATGAAGAGGAAAATTCTTCATACCTGCCTATGGAGCAAGAAGGTCAAAATCACTGATTACTGAAAGTCAGCTTACTTTACGCTCTTGCTGAAATACGGTCTTGTTATTTCTGTAGAAACTATTTCAGAAATTGTGATTAGATAATTCTGATTCTGTTTAGTTGCAAGTTGGATTTCAAATGTTTGAAGTTTACAGTCACTACAAACTGGGTTTGAAAACTTGTAACAGTTGTTACCTGTGTTTTGTAACCAGCTCTTACTGGAGAAAACTGGCACTGTTTCCTGTTCCTCTGTTCCCTGTTTCAGGCCTACTGCTACCAGTGCAATGATTTGGGAAAGGAACTGGTCTAAAGGGAGCATTGAGAAGAGCAGGCAGGAGCTCTCCCTACCTTCCATTTGGCAGATGATGAGTAAGCTGCCAGACCTTTCTTGCCTCACTGAAAAAAGCTGCGTGACAGATGGGCATGTCATCATAAATAAAAATAGATTGTTGTAGTTCAAGACAGCTCCAAGCATGATTTCCACATTGCTTTTCCCCGGGCTGCTGCCAAGAAATGCAGAGAGCACTGTGCATAAAATCCCACAATCTGCATAGGAATTAATGCTGGAAAATTAAAATTTTGATTTAAAAGTTTTAAAATTACAGAACTACATCTGCTTTGCAAACAAATGTTGCTGTTGGTTCCACAGAGAAATGCTGTTTCGTTTGGTCAGTCAGGCAGTGCAATCTCTGAAATGTGGCTGCAGCACTGACCTGTTGGATGTGAGCTGCCAGCACAGCCTCTTTGTACCTCTGGGCCCCCCTCTGATCCTTTTGTCCCCAGCCCAGTTACCCATGAAGTCTTTGGAAGAGAGGAGCTGCACTGTTGCAGTGCCCCTTGGCATTACATGTGAGAATCCATCAACGAAGAGAATGGCAATCTTCATTCTCCTGCTGGAATAAGCAATGGGTACTTCCAGTAGGGACTGTGTGGTTCATTAGTTTCCTGCCCGTGGTCGCAGATCATCCAAAGAACTCTGGTCTCATATTTATATACAAGGAAAACAAACGCTTAAAGGGATTTTAGATTCTATATGCATCTTACCACTAAATTAATTCCTACCTTCCTCTATCTTATTACCTTACAGAATTTAATAGTGACATTTACTAAGTAGATAGTCATCAGTGGAGAAAAGCATGGTGCTGTTTTACAGTTGTCTGATTCTTTCAAGAGTTCCTGTTCACATCAATGATTCACTGACTTCCATGTAAGGAAAATCAGACCCTTAATCAGCAAGGAAGCGTAGTGTCAGTTACAATGTGCGAGACTCAAACCATCAAAAGCATGTAAATGATCAAAAACCAGTTTCTATGTTTAGCTGCCCCACTTTATAAATAATGAATAACTAGTTGGTGTATTATTTAATCTTAAAATATTTTATTAAGCACTGATAATAATGCAGAAATCCATGTAATAAAACAACTTTAGAGAAAAAGCTAAGTTAAGCTGAGTTGCTATAAATATTGCACTTAGAATTCTTATTTTACTTACAAAACTCCTTAAAAAATTGGACAGTTATAAATTAACATCTTCCAAGTAATTGGAATTTGTATGTTTGAGATAAGATGGCTGTGCTGCAAATCTTCAGCTTTCAGCCTTAGGAGGGTTTGTTCTCATCTCGTACATGTAATGGATTTCACTTTGTGCCAGGTGTGCTTATGTGGACAGGAGGGAAGGAAGGGTCAGTGTGGTCGTTCTGTTGGCAGTCAGTTGCATTTCCATGACTTATGCTAAGTTAAAATGATTTTTCAAGACAAATGATAGAATGCAGCTGCAGAGTTCAATTTTGACATGTTTTGTTTTTCAAGGCATTTAGGATCTTTGAGTTCTTAGTCTTAAAACTCATGACAAAGCTGTTGGGAAAGACTTTGCCTCTACCATCTTCTTCTACCTGGCCCATGATGATGTAGTTTAAACCTACAAAGCAAAGAATGAGATCACAAGACAGAAATCTGGGACATCATCTGGTAAGTGTAGCTCTTTACCTGTGGTTTCTGTTTATTTGCACTGTTTGTTACCAATGCCTTCTAGCATTTTTTCCTTCCTACCTGCAACATTTACTCCCTTACCCATCTTTGCCATGCTTGTTACACCACAAACTAGAGCTGTGTAAAAATCAAGTGGATACACAGCTAAGTGTCTCCTACATAATAAAATATATAGGGGATAGTCTTTAAGTGTAGACTGTCAAGTGAGTCTGAAAGGCACTAAAGTGCCTATAAACACTGGATAGCCTAACCACTATCACCCAGAGTGGAATGTGCCTCATTAATTTTGAATATTTTCACACTTGCTCAGCTTGTAGGTTAATGCCCTTAAGCAATAATACACTTAAATCTTTTCATGCCCTTTCCCTCCCCAAAGGTGTAAATATTTTCTAGATATATACAGAAGCATTCAGGCAAGGTGGACTTAATGAGTGGTAAGACCTGGCTTTGGAGAATTCAATTGGATCTGCCTTAGAAGGGTTAGGGGATTTGCAAGGTCTTGGGCTGGAAGGAATGGTATCACGGGGATATAAACAGGAAAGTTCAGATATTAAGTAATGGCTCTTAAATAATTCATTGAGATTTAGGATGAGAAACAGAAGTGTGTGGTTTGGAGCCAGAAGCCTGCCTAAAAGGAGACTGTTCCACCAAGGACATTATTATGTCTCCCAATGTGCAGTTTTCAGATAACTAAAGGCAAAAGCTAATTTCTGATCATGATTTTTCACTTTGTTACTGCCCACTTTGAGTTAATATGCTTAAGCACTGGTAGTATCTGGAATGATATCAGGGGTTTTTTGATGCTTATTAAATTATTTTGACTGTTTCCTGCTATGGCTCTGTTTATGTTCTCTTGTTCTACCTGTTTACTTATGAGGCAGAGCTAAAAAGTGTTTTTTTTTTACTTAGTTACTTCAATAAAAATATTCTCAGTATTTCTTGTAACACCTTTACCACGATTAACTGGAATTTATGTTGGGTGATCTCTGTATAATACTATTTAAGGTAGCTTTTAGCAGTACTGGCTGTTTGCAGATATAAAGTGGGCTTACTACGAGTATTTCTGTAAAGCTGTAAATGCATTCAGGAGATACACAACAGTGGAACTTGTGGATTTCTGCCATTTCCTGTGAGATAACTGCTCTTCTAGGTTTAGCAGGCTGTCTTTCCCTTCTAAACAACTGTGTATGAAAACTAGCTCCAAAATACATACATGTAAACACAAAATCAGCTTCATTTGAGAGACCCATTTCAGATTTTATCTTGCATCACGTGGCTTTTAAAGAAAAAAGTTTTTCAAACTCCTTTGATCTAAGTGAGCCTAATCCTTTTCTAGTAAAACAGAAAAATGCAATTAACCCCTGGATTACTGGTTATTTTAAATTAATTGTAATACTTACTGCTGATTATAGAAAAAGACTACAGTAATTTTATTGATTTTTGTGGCCCTATTTCAAATAGTAGTTTTCATAACTGTTATCTTTTATAACCACGCAAAGCAGTTATTACTGTGTACTCACCTCTCCTGATGAGAGGACACTGCTTACACACAACAAGAATCTTGGCACTCATATTCTTGCCAGCTTGTTGGATTGCTAAATTTCCCTCCTTGTATACATTAATGATGGATACTGTTGCATGCAGACTGCCAGCCCGCGTCACTGCTGTGATTACGGTTCCAGTTATTACTAGAAGAAAAGACATTTGATATATTTGGTACATTTTTATTATTTGTAGGCACAAATTTTGAGGCATCATAAAAACTTATTAAGTATATTAGTCCCCAGTAAGGAAACAAACAGTACTGGGAACAGTTATTAAAAATCTGAGTATCATTGCTAATAACTAACTCACTACTGTCAAATTTTGGTGGCACCAAATATGAAATTGTTCTACAATGTGTCAGTCTCTTGCAAGCCCAGTTCTCTGATTTCAGTTAAACAGTACAATTTGATACTACTTTTAATGAGTAATTTTCAAATAGTGGAGAAGCTGAATTGCAACTCTTCTAGACAAAATCTGAATTCCCAGCTCTCTGACACTCCCAGATGAGTAGCAGGGAATAGTTAATGCCTTAAGAACTAGATTTTGATCTCTGTGAGGCCTGATACAAATTTATTTCAGCTGAACATAGTTACAGATGAGACCATCATAACTCCCAAAGACCTCTCAGTATGAAAATCAAGATACTTTCTTTTCCCTAGGATGACTAAATTAACTGGTAAGCCATCTTTATTTATCTAAAGGAAATGGCAATTGGCATTAACAATTTGGTTTCTTCTCAGGTCATCTTTTTAAATCAGTTATTCTATCCTAGGATAAATTAAATCTTCAATTATCAAGTATGTACAGCCAGATTTATTTTACAAAACTGCATAATCCACATTTTGGGATTTTGTAAATTTGTACATTATCTTCCTTTAATGCAGAGCTTTTAATTAAATAGAATGTTCCAGTTCAATCAAGAGAGAACTGTGGATGTTGAAGTTCTGGGTATTGCAGCTGTATTTCTAGAAACAGTAAAATTAAATACATGATGAAAGAGAAATATTATTATTTTCTAAATACATAAAGTCAGCAAATAAATTTAGAATAATTCATATTCTATGAACAACAGACTTCCTATTCTTAACTTAGGATATGTATGCATTCACAGTAGCATGTAAGATATTTTTATTCTCACTCCTGTCATGGAAAAGACTGAAGAATGTCAAGTATTTGACAGAAGGTGGGAGAGGAGAATGTGATTTATTACTGTGATGCTAGAGGAAAAAACCCAGCTTTATATATTATCATTTACCATGAGCCACAAAAGCTGAGGTGCAGTCAGTAAGAGGAGACCGTTTATGGTCTGGGTTTTTTCCCTGTTTCTTTTGAGTTGGACCAGCCTGCAGCGGTTGCAGATTGGAAGAGGCTGGTGGTCAGGGGTGGGAAGGGGCTGCCCTGAGTCCCCCCTGCCTCAAGGTACAGCCACAGCCCTCCACTGCTGCTTGGGCACCATCAGGCAAAGCTGCTCTCGTATTCCTCAGACAGATTTCCTCAAATTCATGGGATTAGCAGTGCAGTAAGAGAGAGACAGCTTAAAACGAACAAAGGGTGGTGGCAGGGAGTTTTCCCATCAAATTGCCAGGCATGTTATAGGGGATTAAAAAAAGATTCCAGTATTAATATGGGAAAATACCCTGACACATAACTGAATAGATCAGCAATGACAATGCCATCCTAATACACAGCAGACACCGTTTTTCCTGACTGATTTATGTCTGTATACAGATAGCAGTGCTTGGAAGCTTCCATCCCTTCTAATTTCTTTTCAGAGTATTTTGGAAGTCTATACACTGAATTGTGGAATAGTCAGCAGGTGCAGCATAGCATGTATTGGCTGGTTACAGAAAATGGAGATGACAATACAGTAACTGAATCGATGAATCCTGGGGTTGTCTTGCATTGTCATTTGCTTCTCAGACTGAGAAGGTATGTTTATCTCAGGTATCTGTGCAGTGCCGATTTCAGAGTATCTCCAAAAATGTACTGAGTGAAACACAGATACTAATGTCAGATACATACATAAGGTGATGTAAAAATACAGCCTCTATGTTAATGGTAATTCAGAACTACATCTGGTAAAATTTCCTTTAGTCTAAATACACAGTAGAGAATGAATAATTAAAAAGAAACTTTGCTTCCTTACCAAAGTTGCTTGAACAATAATTGCTTTCCAGAGTCCCACTCCTTTTACACTTCTGCTGGCACAGGGCAACTGTAGGTTTCACAACTTTTTGAAGAGCAAAAAATAAATTGAAATTGAAATGAAGCATTTGATACAAATGAAAAGCACTACGTTCAAAAGAAGACAAGAAGAAAGATGAATAATCCTGATGTATACATGAACTAGACGTGGTATTTCAGGGGATGAGCACCACAGTCATTTGTGGCTACAAATAATAAAAATATTCCTTTTCTCTGCTGGCACTTCCATTCATTGCCTTTCCAGGTGTCTCAGCTGTGTCTGTTCTAGTGGCCTGAGAGAATGGGATGTTACTCAAGATTTGCATGGGATCTTAAATCTGTCACTGCTGTTGCCATACAGCCCTAGTAGAACACCTCTAGTACCACAACAGGATATTACAGTAACGCTTCCGAGGGAGGGGGTGGCCTTCTATTGGAAATTACCGCACTGTGAGGAAAGGGAGCAGAGTTCAAATTCCTGACCTTTTTTTCCCAAATTTTTCACATAGCTTCATCTCAGGTGGTACTGCATAGTTTTTCTTCATGACCATTTTGAAACACAATGTTCGAAGTATATATTTAACATTAGGGATTGACATTTCCTTTCTGAAATGGAATGCTTTGTTTATCAACAACTGAATACACTTGGCATCTTTTTCCTACTTGGGTGGATGTTCATAGCCTCTGTACGTCACTCCATGTAACATGCTGGGATGCAGTACTTTAAGGTTTTTATGTCCTTTTCAAATTTGTTTGGAATTAGCCAGAGACATAGCTATTGGAAACATGAAAGTGACACTGACAGATTTAAAAAACACAGATCCCTACATAGCCCTAATTTCCAAGAAAAACTAAATTAGTTATGACAAATATCTTCGCAGTTCTTTACTTCAGAATGGAGCATTTTCCAAAAGTTTTATTCAGCCTATGTTTTTTGAAAAAGAACTTCTGACTAATTTTCAATCAGTAATTTATACTTTTATACTTGTACTACTTTTTAATTGAATAATTTTCCAAGTTTCTAAGAATTAACTAGATGATATTAAAATTACATTGTCTTTAGTGCAATGGCCATGATTGTTAGAAGATCTACACTGCTCATTGTTTTGCCTTTCAAATCCAAAGTTTAAAGGTTGGGCTTCATATTTTTTTATTTATTTTGGGTTGGTTTGTTCCTCTTTTTTCTCCAGTCTTCCTGGTATCTGAGTCTTTAGAAAGTTAAATGCCTCCCCCAAGGAAAAGTGTTTTAAAGAACAAGTTACTATGTTAATGGTACAGGTCTAGCAAGTGCTTCCTATCTCAATGCTTCCCACAGCACACCGAAAATTAAGAATTTAATGTTCCTTGAGTCTTTCAAGTTAGTGTCCATATAGGAGGGTACGAATGAGATGAGTCCCAGGTGTATGCCAGCATGGTAGCTGCCAAAAATTTATTGAGGTGCTCTGATTTTTCTAAATTTAAAACTGGGATTATGTGTTACAAAATATTCTTGTTTGGTCCTTTTAGGGCACATTTTTTCTTTTTTTAATTTTTTTTAAGTTTAATAAATTTTGGTTGGTGACCAACATTGCTATGATTTGTCAGTAGAAGCTGTCTACTGTTTTTAAGATATTTTAGCAAAACATGAACTGGAGAAGAACTGAAATAAAAGTTTAGTTGCCTACCACTTTACATGTAGCCACACTGACAGGAAAATGCATGACTTGGTCCACTGATATAAGGAAGTAAATTACCTCACCACAGGTATTGGATTAATCTTCATTACTTTTACAAATGTATTTATAGCATTTATTTATTTCTGTGAGTACTAATATTTTTATGTTACGTAAAGACTGATGTAATTCTTGAAAGAGCCTACTAAAGTTTAATATTTTATTCATGCCTGGAGTTCTGTGCAAGTTTAAACAGATCTGATTTGCAAGATAATAAGCTGAGTCTATTTGAACTGGACACTTCTGAATGCAAATGATTGCTCAGAAATGTAACTAAGCTGTACAGGTTTGGTTTGCTTTGGTTTGTTTTGAAGATCAGAAATGCCTACACTGAGCAAAACTGATCAGACCTTGAAAGGACTTCTTATTTCTGTCTGCCTGACAAATCCTTTTGAACACCTTCCCTCTGTTGTCCTCTCTCAGATGAATCTGCATATTTTTATTTTCTAACACTGGTGTTGTCATGAAAATTGATTTGGAGTTAATTGGTAAAGTTCACCTCTCCTGCCTATGCAAAACCCAGAACACGGCACAGGGTTATTGACAGCCTGGGTTACTTGAGAGCAAGTGTTTGAACCAACAACTTCCTTAACAAGTGCTTTAGAGTGAAGGAGAGCTGAATTATTTATTGTTAGAGTAAGAGTCACATCAGAATGATTTACAGATCATTATGATTTCATTTTTATAATGTTTATTTTCATCTATTTTAAATACCTTCATTAGCAGTATTTAAGCACTGCAGCTTCTTGGTTTCCTGCTGACAAGCCATTGCTGCCCTGACTTTTGATGTGTTTTAAGTACAAATCAGGTTATGTCTCACAAAAACATGATAAATAATTTGGTTTTCTGCTATAATTGTATCTGAAATGTCTCACATTCAGGTTATAGAACTTCTAAGAATTTATCCCTTCAGTATCTCAGTAATGAGGTATTTTTGGCGATACCTTCAGAGAAATCCAACTCTGATCTTTCATATATGCTGTCTAGTCTTAAATATAAAAGGAGACATTTTTAGTGAGACATATTCCTCTGTAAGTTCCAATCCCTGAATATTTTCAAATAAAAATTATTCTAGGAGAATGTCATATGGACAGGGTGTTGACAGAACCTCAAGAGGGCCGAGGTGGCTTCCATACCAATTTTGCTTGATCTTAATAACTATATGAAGAAAAATACAATAAGATTTTTACATATCAACTTGTATAGAAGAAAGAGTTCCTTTAATAAAACTAGTTCCCGAAATATTCAGAACATTTTATTCAAAAGAAATTAGTTTATCCATTCTTCTTCAGAATTTCCTAGTTAACTGTCCAAAATGGAGAAGAGACAGGAAAATTCTCCCAGGTGGAGTAAGTTACTTTTACACTGAACTCTTGCCTGGATAGATTTCCTTTAATAATGTTAAGTAGATTCTCCCTTGAGTATATTAATTTTAATTAATTCCTTCAACATTTGAAATACTAACAAACCATAAAACTTGAATTTTTAATACAATTTCTATTTTGTGTTTCTGTAACTCTCCTTGTCCTGGAATAATTAATTTTTACAGGAAACGAAATAAAGCCAGTAAGACTTACTTGAGGTAGCAGGGACTGTTGTGGTTGTAGGCAGAGCTGTAGTTGTGGGTAACTTTTTTGGTCTAAATTTATAATGGCCAATAAAACCATCAGCTGTTAAGCTCAAATCAGATAAAAACTGAATGAGCAACTCATTTTTCTCAGACAGAATAGGCCTAAAATAGAAAACCAAAATAAACTATTTCAATTCTTTCACATGTCAAAGCCAAAAAGCATTAATAACATTCTTTAAAAACAAAAAAATACTCCAGACTAATACTGAAAAATACATGGTTCTTTGCTGGCATGTCACACACTGGTATTTTGAGGGTGAAACTAATTTCCATGAATCACCTAAAACTCTGATTCCCGAAGTTTATGTCAATATGAGTATTGTTAAATTCTTCTGTGTGAGTTCATTGCAAACTTCACTTCCATGAAAGGGAAGGGGTCAGATTAGGAAAGTGGGAAAATACATTGAAGGAAATCCTCAGTACACAGGGGAAGTAAGTAAATGTTTTGCTTTAGTTTTTTAATCTGGTTTTGTTTAATGAAAAAGATATTGCACAGTTGGAAGGGCTATGAAAATTCATGCAGTATTGGATTCTGCAACTCTTCAACAAACCCACCAAAAATAAAATGTTCTGGGTTATTATTTCTGTGGGCTCACTTTTTGTCAATGATTGGATATTGATTACCAAGGACTTCTTCGAAACACTTAATGAGGTCTTTGAAGTAAAAACTTGTCATTGTTTCCTATTTTTTGGGCAGATTTTCAGAAATCAGTTTACTCCTGATGGCCGAGTCTGACATAACCAAAAGTAAGGGGCTGGTTAACTGGAATTCTCTGGATTTCCAGCTGCCATGGTGGTTGCCCAGATTAGACATTCCTTGCTGTAGTACTGCCACAGCCTGTGGATGTAGGAGGGCACTGATGATCAGCTGCCAAGAGCTTTGTTCTGCTTCCTGAACACCAGCACTACAGGGCCAAACCTGAAAAATTTGACCCAGCCTGTGTATCCTGCCTTTTTAGAAAGAGCTGAGAGGAAAATGAGTCAGATAAAGTTAGGAATGAGCCAAGTGGCTAGAGAGCTCAGCTGGATCCTTGTACTTCAGTATCTATAATCAAAACATACATACTATGTTAATGTTCAGCTACCATTATTATTGGTGCTTTATCAGTAGCATTGGGATTAGCTGTGGTGTTGCAGTGGTCTAATGAGGCTTGTGGGACACGAGAGAACATGGGTTGGAGCCAGGGTTAGGCATGGAGAGAGAGAGAACAGAGAAAACCTAGAGAGAAACAAGATATTAAGCAATTTCTAGATGTTCCGTTGGAGGTAGAAAACACCATGTTTAATTTAAAAAATAAAATCCTTTAGAAGCCTTGGACAAAACTGTTAGCAAAGTGACACACAGTGGTAGTGAAGTTCACAATTAAAGGCAGTTACTCACGCTGGTGGACTGTCTCCACAGTACTTCCCAATTCTTTTAGCATCGTTGATTTCCCCACCATTAAACACTGCAACATAGTCATATCTGCAGTAGTTGTCTCTCTCCACATCAAACTTCTCGAACTTTAACTCTATTAGCTAAAGGGAAAATGGAAATAACTCAATAAGGTTTTGACATGCAGAATTTATTAATACGTCTCGCAGTAAGTGGCATCTTCCTATGAAGTACTATTTAATTTTTCTTTCTATAAAGGAAAATTCCTTAATCCACTTAATTGTAAAGTATTTTAATCCATGTGACCTCTCCAACTAATAGTTCAACATATGACTCTAATATTCTGTAAAACTTTTTTTTTTCAAATGTATGCAAGTAACTTCTGATAAAGTTATTTTTATGATTGAATGATAGTAGGTGTTAGGTGTTACAATGCACTTAAAGTAACTACAGCAAGTGTAAACGACAGAAAAGAGGCTTTTAATGTCATTGCATCATTCAAGATATGCTAAAGAAAAAGCAAAGGCAAAGTTGATAGAGCTATTTCATTGACTTCATTAACAGCAGGGCCTGAATCACTGTGGTTACCACTGCTGTGTATACTTGATGCAGAATTAAAAACATTAGAAATTAAAATGCTGAGAGAAAGAAAACGAGCAAATAGTAAGACTAAACCAAAGAGAAAGTAAGTACTTAAAAGAATTGTGTTTCCATGTCAGATTTCCATAATTGTTGAGGCTTTACAAGTCATAAATGAGAAATAGTACAACTCTGGTATTTCCACTACTTACGCTATTATCTCCAACGACTTTTATTTATGGAATTTTCTACTTAAGGAAGAAAAACAATGTACAAGAAAACAGAAATGGAATCTACTACTCTGAAATGAAGTCCTGCAGAATGACTCTGTCAGTCATGCGTGGCAAGGAAGGGAAACACAACCTAACTGCTGCACAGAAACAGAGGTAATATATGCATTTAGGTTGCCTCTTTAGATGAAGCACAACAGTACTGAAATCACCTTCCCATAAATAGCACAAATAAGGCTTGAAAGATGACACTGCTTTGTGCTGACTGTAGATCAACCTTTTTAAAGGTCTGACTCAAACAAAGATGGTATTAAATCTTCTAAGACTGTACGAAGAAAAAGAAGTAATTTGTACATGGCACATACTTTATTTGATTTACTGACATAGTAAAAGTTATTTTGTTCTACATTAATAGTAATGATAGCCTATTATCACCTGATGTCTTAGTTTTGCTTGGATATAGTTTTGCACTATTAAGATGTTTAAGGCATAATTTTGTTTCCCATGAAGTATGAGTAACCGTGCGGGACTTGATTGCAGAGATGACTAACAGGCCTGTTTCAAAACCCTCAGTAGCGTGACGAAAAAATGCACTTTAAATGGAATACCCATCTGAATAACATGCTTGTGATCAAAAAAGATGGTATAGAAAGAAGTAATGCAACTGGGAATAGAAATGCGAAATATTTCCATAGCAGGCAAAACAGCAGGCCATAATATCTACTTTACTATTTTTCAGTAAGTGCACTTTGCACTAATAAGTATTTCATGGTAGAATAGAAGCTCTTCATGATCAGGAGAAGCTCCTTCATCTTCTGTAATAAATGAAGTAATTATTGGTTTGTATTTGAAGCAACAAAACAAGAGTGCCTTGTTTCATTGCCCACGTGCTTATGAAAGGAAAACGGAGACAACAGCACCTAAATTCTGGCAAATGGAAGACTGGAGAGCTTTTTATGTGCACTTGAAGAGAGATGCTTATTCACTACTTCATGGAAAATGGCTTTTGTCACTGTCAAAATTCTGCCTTTTTTCCATGTAAACAACCACTGTTGCAGTACATGAATAATATATATCTGGAAACAGGTAGATTTATGGAATAGAATCATCAAAAGGCACAGGACATAATGCCCTTATTTTTATGCTGATACAGCCTTTCTTAAATCTTCTATACGAGCTTAGGAAAAGTTCTTAGGCTTATCTAGAGACATTTGGAAAGAACCAAAGTAATCTGCAGTTTACAGATAAGCACTGAAAAATCACTGCCTATCTATAGGATTGTTAAATGACCTGTATCTAGCAAACAAGAAATGTGGATTAAAGAGGACTACAGGAGAGACTAAGCTGACATACTGCTTCAGTTCAAGGGAGGAACTGTCTCGGTAAATGGAAAAGTAGGAAAGATCAGAAGAATATATTTATCTGGGGCAGCTTTTTTTATTTCAAGGATTAGTCATGAGCGGAAGATGAAGAGGAAAGTCGTCTTTATATGTAAATGAATTTTAAAAGCTGGATGTGGCAAGGAAAGCAACCTACCAAACATGCTTGTCAACCAAAACATTCAGTCATCGTTCACCTCCTCCTAAGATACAGAGCAGATGGCTCAGCAGCAACCAGAAAATGTGCAGCTAGGATTGAGATTCCCTCTACAGTGTTGGGAACACGCTTTTGTCATGCGTGGCACAAGAGCCCTCTCAGTCTGCTGTCACATCTCCTCAGGTCCTGATGAAGTGGTAACATATGCTCTCATGGCATCTGGCTAATTAAGCAAGCATGTTATGTGATGGAGCCTTCAAAATATGAAATAAAACAAACTGCTTTTAATACATTCAATCAGCTTTACCTGGGTACCTCCATAATAAACTGCAGCAATGCCCAAAGTGCTCAAACCTTGTTAGACTCAAATGCAGCATTGATCATCATCATGTTTGGTGCTGAGACGATCACCTGCCCTGACTTAATTTGCGTGGTATTTTTTGAATTAACAAAATAACCTCTGAACCCCCCCGAGTTAAAAGCCTCAGCAGTCAGAGATGCTTTAATGGATTTCATTTAGCGGAGTTGTACCCGTGCCCGGCCCTGCTCAGGAAGCACAGGAGTCACTGGGGCGAGGCAGGAGAGGAGGGCGGGACGGGACGGCCGGAGCGTGCGGTGCCCGTGCTCGCTGCCCCTGCCCCTGCCTGCCCAGCCCGGCCGGGCGCCACTAAGGCGTGCCGGGCAGCCCGGGCAGCCGGCTGCTCTGCCGTGTTGGTCCCTGCAGGCTCTGGCGGCTGAGCTGCGCCAGCAGGGCGATGGCAGCGCCTTACCTGGTTCTTCGGGGCCACGATGTGCCAGGAACAGGTGACTCCCGCGGGGTAGTCCCGCTCCGGCCAGTTGGGCGTGTGGAAGGAGCCCGACGGCTTCTCCAGCCGTCCCCCGCAGTACTGGTCCCCTGCAAAGCCGCAGAGCGCGGGGCGCTGAGCCCGGCGGGGCCCTGAGCCCGGCGGGGCGCTGAGCCCGGCGGGNCCCCGCGCAGGGAGCCCGGCCGCGCCGGCGGCCTCGGGCACAGCCCCGCCACAGCCCCCGCCTCAGCCGCGGGCACCTCTGGGGAAACACGGTTAATAAAGGGCACCAAAACAAACAGACAGAAGCATTCCTGCAAACACTGGGGCTGGAGGAGGAGAAGCCGCAGGTACCGGAGGAGCCATCCCCGCAGCCCATGGGGCAGCGATGGTGGGGCTGACAGGCATTCCCAAAGGAACTGCAGCCTGTGGATTGTTCTGCATGGAGAGGGGTCTTTTTCTTCTGTATCTCCTGCCCTCAGCTCCAAATCAAAAAAACTCCATCAGGTATGTAATCCTTATTTACAATATTATTATGAACCTTCTTATTAAATTAACTGTATCTGGTCCCAGTTATGTAATATACCTTTCAAGAAGTTATTGATACAAGGTTACAACTGGAAGGCCTGATAAATTACTCATCACCTGCACTGCTTCTGCCCAACAACCTGTCCAGTCTGGTATGGTACCAATAGCAAAAGCCTTGAAAAAGAGTCACTAACTAGGGCAATACCCCCTCCCTGTGACCTCCCAGCCTCCCACTGGTCATACTCTTCCCAAGCACCAGGCAATGCCTTTATGTTCAGTAATACCTTATGAATTTTGCTTTGATATGTTTTTGTAAGTGGTTTTAACCCAGGGTAGAAACAGACAATCCACAATATCCCCTGGCACAGCATTCGACTGCTTCACAGGTCACAGAGAAAAATCACCCTCTCCTTTCCTTTTCAGACACTTGCTCATCTGGTTTTTATACTGGAAGAGATGGACTGTAGTCCCGAGTCACTTTCTCCATACCAGTCATGACTTTAAAGCCCTCTCCTACAGGCCCTCTGACTTTATCTTTTCCAGCATGAAGAAGTTCATGCTGTGCAGTTGATTTTTGTATATGTTATATTCTTCTAACTCTATCATACTTGTTGTCTCTGATTCCTTCTGATAATTTTATCATATTCAGTTCTGAGATGGGAACATCAGAAAGACACACTTTATTCAAGATGTACATGCATTATGGATTTATAATGGCATAAATTTTTGTTGTTATTGTTTGGTCTTTATCTTCTTTTCTAAAAATTATTAAGTTTCTCTTTCTTTTTTGATACCTATTAAGCACTGGATTGATGCTCAACAACTGTTTTCATAAATTATCTACTTTAAACCTAACATCTCATTCCAAAACAGTAAGAGTCAATTCAGAACCTGCTGCACTGTACACAAAGTTAGGGTGTTTTCCCCTTATTTGCAACATTTATCTATATTGAATTTCATCTGCCCTTTCGATGACTATTACCAGTTTACTACTAGGTACAGTTCTTCCACTAGTTTTAGACTTGTCAGCCCTTCTCTTTACTACTTGATGAACTAAGATGGCTAAACAGTTACACTTAGCTATTTGCTCACCAAAGTAATTAATATATATGTTGAATAGCACAATCCTTGGTATCTCTGGCACCCCATCTTTTTAAGCATTAACATGGCTCAGCATAGAGCTGAGTTATATTTGTCTTCAGCACATATAAAATGGTTAATTACCTCTTTCATGTGGTTCTGCTGCAGAAAACTTCGCAATGAATCCACTTCCAGCAGTATTAGCATCTGAAGTCATCTGCACCAACATTTTATTGCTGCTGGATACAAGGGCACCTGGTTTCACAGTACCACAGAACCTGCCGATGCGCTGTCCGTTGGCATGGCCACTGTATATATCCACAAAATCATAGCGGCACAGATTGTCGCTCTCCAGGTCTAAATACCGGAAAGAAAGAACCACCACTTTTCCCTCTGGGACCTGCAGGGAGAGAGAAGAGGGAGAGATGTATCTGGAAGTGTGACCACATATCTATCAGATCCCACTGTTTGTCTGACTGTTTTCATACCCATCACTTTCTGTCAGGTGAGCTCTTTCTGTCAACTATATTCCAGGCAAAGCAGTTTTTAAAGTAACTTGGACCAATCCTAAACACAAAGCTCTGGCCATCTCTTGCCATTATCTTATTTCTGATCCAGAGTATCCTCTAGTCAGGCTCATGCAGTTAATTATAAACCAGTTCAGCTTGGCGTGTTTCTCTTATTTTCTGCTGAAAGTATGGAATCAGCCATGCAGCTCCCTGTCACCAAGTAAGGTGAGGAGGATGAGATTAATATGAAAAAAATATGGAACAAGCAATTTACCATTTTAAACAAATGAAACGGCCTCTCTTTCTCCTTTGTGTTACCTGGTTTCATAGTTTGAAGGATTTTTTTTTATTTGCTGACATACACCTTACATTTATAAATAAAATTGGAAACTTTATGGCTAACACTGTACAACCCTAATATTTAGTTACTGGAGTGGCTGCAGTGAAAGAATTACATTTGGAAAGGCAGGGTAAAACTATAAAGAGAGAATTCAAAAGAACCGTTAGTGGGTGTCCTCAATATAGAAGAGAGTTTTGTTTTCTGAAACATCTGAGGAAACATAAGAGAGGGCAAATCTTCTTACATGTCTGCATCTGTGGACATTGCAAAAGAGACAAGAGTACAGAGAAGGATGTAAATTAAGACAACATAATAGTTTACAAGGAGGAGAACATTTCCTGGGATACAGTTACAAGCTTTTAAGAGAAAAAGCAGCATACTGAGAAGTGAAAAGTATTCTAATGAAGCACCTAATGCTGTGTAACAGAACCAGAAGAAGGGAAACAGTATTTTAAAGTATAGAGAGACCCTAGACAGGCAAGTGTAATTATCTGCATTCAATCCATATCATGGTAGAGTGGTTAGCTATTAAAGTAATTGCAGCTGTTCTGCTTTACTGAGACACTACTATAATTTTCTGCTTTAAACACACACTTAATATATCTGCATTAAGTTCATATTTAAGCCACGTTATTTAAGAGTTCATGAATTTTTTTCATTCCTTAACAGTGACTCATTTTAAAACACTGGTTTGAAATAAACTAAAACTAAACTGTTCCTATATGAAATTGTCAAACTGTTTTAACATTGAGTCTCAACAGTTAAAAATTGCTTGTCAAGTATAGATGGAGGTGCTATAAACGGAAGTGACTGCTTAACCCACAGAAGATACCAAGAGAGGCAGCAGCTCTAGATGTAGTGAAAAATGTGCTGTAGGTGTGTTCAGGTTACTCATTCATGTGGCTGCTTTTATGTCCAGTGCTGATACTGATCCTGTAGCAGGACAGACTCCTGCTTGAGCTGTTCTCAGCTGCCCAGGGTCCATGTGCACACTGCCTGACCAGCAGTTCAGTCCTGCTGCTGGTTTCAGAGTATTTTCCTTTTAAGTTCGAAGTTCTCTCACAAACGCATTCAGGTCCCCTGTGCTGATACACATCGCTGCTACTACTACATCAAAACCACAGCTCACCTAATCTTGAATTTATTCCTTGAATCACTGCTCTCATATCTAAATCTCTTATTGCATTCACTTGTCTTCTGGCCTGAATCACTAAGGAGCATTAAGGCGTGGTCATCTTAACAGAAAATGAGCTAAAATGAATTTGGTATTCCTGCCAGAAGACCTGAATATTATTTATGGTTATATTACAAACTCTATGTGACTGGACAAGTCAGTTCAGAAATGCTGACAGTAAAATTAATTAGATAAAGTCAAATTTAGGCAGTTAGATGACAGAAGCCTTTCTTCCAGAAGTATGTATGTAAAATAGCCTATGCTCTTTTGGGGTGGAACAGTCATTTTCGTAAGTCTGTACAACTGGTATGACAGGACACAAATGGGGTGACCTTTAAAGTTATCATGTTTTAAAATAAACTAGCATGTCTACAGTTAAGTTTGTGCAACATATTCCACAACAGTGTCTTGCAGCTTTGGCTAAAACTTGCCCGTCTTCAGGATGTTTCCCCTTTTCCTTCCCCTGTTCTTGAAAGCTGAGCAGAAGTTGCTCTGGCATATTAGATTAAACAGTTCTATCAATGCTTATGAGATTTTTCCCTACTTTCTCAGCCTGAATTGCTTCTTTGAATATACCTGGTCTCTCCCAGAGTTTGAAGAAGGAAGTGGAAATGTGAGAGGTGGCTGGTTCTGGGGTAAGGAAAGGTCTTTTTGCTGTCCTTGTAGAATTGCATTCAGATTTAGCCAAGAGGTTACCCCTCAGTAATGCTGATGGTGCTCACTGACAGCTTTGTTCCAGGAGCACACTGACCCAGCATAGCTCTGCTCACTCCAGCCTCAAGGCACTCGCTCCTACCCCTGGACATTCCACTCTGTCCTGCTGCCCCATGGGGGACAGAGGGAACCAGGACGTGGGACAGGCCCCTGCTCAGGAGGGAGAGGACGCATGTTTGGCAAAGCTGCCAAACTCTGAACTGCAGCCAGCCATTCACTCAAGTCTTAGGTTTTCTGGTTCATGGTATAAGTCATTCTGTGCAGTGTTGTGCTTCCTTCTCTCTCCACTACTAGCTATACTACACAACACTACACTTTCTAATTATATTTCACTGTAGTTTTTAATCCCTGCTTCTGTCAATTTAGTCCATTTGAACTTGGTCAAGACTGTTCCCCATTGATGTACTGACTTCTGTTTCACGACAGTCTGTAAAAAAATGTGTAGGAAAAACTCAGCCACATGGTCATGAACGTTTAACAAGGAGCCTACTGCAGGTTTCAGTTGTCAGAATAATCCTTGCTCACGTTCATCTGAATTTGGGGAGGTAAGTCATTTAGAGAAATGTGGCAGGCCCTTAATTACAGTCACTACTTACTGCTATTACTTTATTTTAAAAATATACTTGCTGATGATTAAAATATTTGTCATTCTCAAAAATAACAAATTTGTTCCAGTATGTTAAATCAGTTAAAATTTTGTGGTCTGAGTAGATGACAATCAGAAGTGCAGAGAATGGTGGTTCCACATTCTGACAGCAGCTGTTCCAGTTTGCAGCTACTCCCAAGAAATCTTGTGCTAAATACAGGCATCTTTGCAAAACTGTACTTTTCTTTGATTTCTACCATTTTGCCTTTTTAAATGTTGAAAACTAATGTGCTAAAATCTGCTAATGATTATCCCAGGACATTTAAAATATTCTTCATGAGAAACACAGGGGAGCAAGCAAAGGCCAGCGTGACTCAGTATTGTTTACTTTGAGTCACATCTGAGCCTGACGCACTAAGAAGATGGGATACCTCAGAGGAAGAACTGGAAGGAATTCAGCTCTTAAAAGAAAAGAAAAAAAAAAGATGGAGGAGTCAAAGGAAGAATGATGTGATGCTTCCTCTGCAGGGTGTGCCTTATTTTTGTTTTATCCATCCAGCTGGTATCTTTCAACAACAGAGGCACTTCATCCTCTGCTTCTCCTTGTCACAAAGAGGGTAACTGACCCATACTCACTCTCTGCTTCCCTTCTTATTTTAACTCGATGAACCTCTTTAGATTCAAAAATTATGATGCTAAACTCAAGCGAAGGATGCCTTACTCCTGTTGAAGGCTAAAGGAATTTTTAGAGGGAGTTTTTGTAGAGCATAATTCCCTAAAATCATCTCTATAGATTAATAACCTCTTCAAATATTCCATATATACAACACACCTCAAAATAAGGTCCTTAGATTGTTGTTGGTTATCATTCATTACAGATATTTCATATAATGTTAATCAAAGTTCAGTTACCTTTAAAGTAGTGAAGCTGTTTTTCTGTTCTTGTTCTGACTGAATACAAAGCCCTCTTCATCAAAATTATATGGTTTAGATTATTTACTTTGAAAATAATCTTTTTGGGGGAGGGAACCTCTTAAATGCCAACTTTCATAAATATATTTTACCTAACTTTTAAACCTGTATTGGGTTGAATATATTTTGATATATGTTTAATATCAAAATGCTGATTGTATGCTTTGCTATAGCAGTCCTAAGTAGATTTGAAAAATACATCAGCTACCTGCAAATCAAATGTATTATTTCTCTCTACTGAGAATGAATGTGGAAGTTATTTGGAGTTACATCCTGAGAAGAACCATGGTTTCTGCCTAGCTGCCTGTTATCTATCTCCAATTTTAAAAATTTGTATTAGCTTGCTCTTCCTGACAAGGGCATTGGATTCTGTCCATCTCTTTCTTTTCTATCAATACAACCATGTGTAAAGATCTGTTTTCTGCTGGAGGGGCAGTTTTACAATGACATAGGAAAATGAATGCTTAAAATGTAGAAAAAATTATTTAAAATATTCTGCTCCCTCAGGGCAGATTCCCAACTGCCCTGATAAGTAAATTTTTCAAACCTTGCTTATTGTCAGCAAACCTGCTGGAACGCAGCTCCTGAACCTATGAAAACATAACCTTACCTAACTCTGACAGTTTTCAGTATTATTGTTGCACATAAAGTTGTTGGAGTTTTATGAGAACTAAGCAGTCTGCCAGAAAAACACAGGACAGCAGTCCAGATTCTCGGACTATGTGACACATTTGTGTGAGGTGATGGCCAAGAAGGATTACAGAGTATTAAAATTAAGTGTATATGGCATATTTTAGATAAAGCTATATACATTACTATAGGAAAGGAAATAGCTCTACAAATTACTTCTTAGCAAAGGCAGTGAAAAGCTGCTGGGTAGTCTGCCAAGGTTGTAACAGAACCACAAGCATGTGCTGAACACTTCTTAGAGCTCTTAGAATAGAGAAGCTGTTTTCTTTACCCAGCTGAAAAAGTCCCAGTCTCTTGAAATAACAGAACCATAATTGAGTTAGAGAGACTCTTCCAGCTTTAGCAAAGCAGTTGGAAAGATTTCAGATGATACCTGAATGCTACATTCCTTTATCTGCATTACCTGTAATGTTTTCTAAACCTATTTTCCTCTAAAGAACGCATTAGCTCTCATTCTGGCTCTCTGTGCATTTCTTGTGCAGATGATGAGATCCTGTAGTTGAGAAAACAACAGCTTTGTGCTTCTCGTGACCCAGACACAAAGTGAATCAACGTCTCTTTCAGTCTTGCAGACTTGTCAGATCCTGCATTAGCAGTGTTTTCAGGAAGGTGTTCACAGCCCTTGGCTAAAATGGACAGGGAAAAAGTCTTAGTCACTTTCTAAGACCAGATGCTAAATGAGGAAGACTAACAGTAACTACAGAGTATTTCTTCATGGCAGTGTAACTGGCTTTCTTACTTGGGTGCTATTGCAAGCTATTCTGAGCCTCAGCAGGATTTGGTGAAAGGATTTTGTTGTTTAGATTCAGGCTAACCAGACCCTTGAGCATACCACTTTGCCGCAGTTTGGTAAACCATCGTCTTTTTAAAGAGAGTACAGGCTTAGTCTTGCAAGTTTAGTAGTCCTTGCCTTCCCTACATCCTTCCTGCACACCCAAAAGACAGAGTGTTCTACAGTTGATGAGGGAAAAGAAATCAGCTTGGCTTAGTGAACAACATTGTTTAATAAAACAGGGGTTAAATGAGGTGAGGGCACAAGCAAGCCTGGACTACTCCAGTTGTGCAGCGCTTCTCTGGCTTTGGGCAAACTACAGAGGACAAGCAGGAGGCACTCAAATGGCAGCACAGCAGGAAACTGGGAGTCAGGGTGATCATGAAATGACAGAAACCATCGAGTTCCTCCCCTTGTCAAGAAAGCTCAAGTGCTGACACAGCTCTGGTACAGCTTTGTAGTAATGCTTCTCACCATGCCCAGGTTCACCTGGATGCTGGCATCTTGCTAGCAACAGCCACATAAAGTCTGCAATGAAACCACTCTGTATGGACTTCCTAAGTACAATCATTTGTTCTCTTCTCCCTCTACTCCTCATATAAGAAGGGCAGATACAATTACTGAATTCAGTAATTGCTTCTTTAGTGCTGCCTCAATTTGTTATCTAAGTTTTTTAATGGTAAAAACTTAATGCTGTTATAAGCAAAATTATTATTTCCCTTCAGATTCAGTTTTGAACTTTTGAACAACTAATACTGGGTTATATTGGTAAACTAACTTTGTACGTTTTTCTCTTTAATTTAAGGCATGTGTGTATGGTTCCAAATGCAATTTGCATCTGCTCTTCAGGTTGTAAGGTGGGCCATGCTGATTGCTGTCACCTCAGCCCCTCGATAGCAAGGAGGCAAGGTTACGGGCATACACTGTGTTTCACATCCTCTTCTGGATGAGGTCAGACACAGATCAAAGGTAACCTCTAACTAGGCCCCAATAATAACACAACAGAAAGGTGCAGAAAGCAACTCTGCAGCTTCACTGGGACTTTTCAGATAAAACGATTAAAATCACATCACTCATTTGGTACGAGAGTTGTTTTAAACTGAACATTGTAAACAGATCAATGTCTCCTGCTTTGCGTCAGCATCTCTATAGTAGCAGGAAACAATTATCCTGTGACATCCTATTCTCCTGCCAGCACCTAGCCTGTGATGCAGTCTTTGAACTCAAGTTGTCTTTAGTGATTCTGTCAACACACGGACTAACTTATTTTCTTATGCCTTCTGATTTTTTCTGTAGGCCCAAATGTCAGAAGAGTTCTTGGTGAACCGTGTCTAAAAAAGAGAGGAAGTTTGGTGGGCAGTTTCAGAGGGTTTAATTTGTGCAGATGTGAGGAAAAGTAATCATTCACTCCCATCCCTTTCTCTGAGTCTGTGGATAAGGAGAGCCAGAAGGGGAGTATTTAGTCCTCGTTGTTTCATGGAATCTGTTGTCCATGAATATATCTCTGCCCTGCAGTCTCATTTCAGCATCAAAATATCAATTGTACCACATGGTTCCATTTCACATAGTCATTTATAAATGTAACAACACTTCCCTAGTGCTGTCAGCCTGCTGTATGACAGACTCCAGATGTCCTGGCTGGCAGAACACTGCTAGCAGCACACTTCAAGCAAACCTGCCTGAACTTTTTGGGTTTGACTGAAACTTTTTATGTGTCTTCTTGCCAAGAAATTTTGCTTTTCATGATCGTCACCTCAAATCTTTTCTTTGATAGAACTCACTATTGCCTTCCGCAGTGACAGAAGGGGAGATGCTTGCAAGTGGGTTAATTTAAAAGAATTAGAGGTGCATCAGGGAAGTCAATGAAAATTTGCTTCTGACATGAGGCAAGGCCACTTCTGTTTCAGCCACTATTATCACATTACATCAACCCTAAAAAGCTCCAGATAGTTGAGCTACTTCGAGTTACTGAGTTCATTATTGCACATGTTACCCCGTGTAAAGCACAGTTTAACAACAAAGAGCTGTTCATTGTCTTCAGCACTGATTCTGTGGTATTAAAAATTCTTACTGTGATTTTCCAAGTACATTTGCTGTTTGGTGGGTAGACGCCAGGAAATCCTTCACTCCCAATAAACCCTGACTCTCCAGATACAACTCCTCCGCATGTAAATGTAGGCCTAGAATAATAGGAAAAATAGTATTTAATTTTATACGTATTTCATTTATTCTTTGTATAAGAGGCACAAACTGTCTCAACAGCTGAAATACTCAAAACCATTGCTAACATGAAACTTATTTAATTATTTACATAAAATCTCTATTGACATAGAATGTGCAATTTAATGTGCGAACTTAGGTGTAGAAAAAATTAACTACTTGGGCCTTAATTCTGGGTTGGCACGGACTGTCATCCTTTCCTCCTTTTTTACTTTCTAAGAGCCATGGTGTGCCAGTGTGATACATCATTACAAATTGCTATTGTAATGGAAAAATAATTATTAAAAAGTCATTAGCAATAACTTTTTATAGTACATATAATAGTAGTTAAAATAGCACTGACATAAAAATTACTTGTCACTCTTTTCCATGCTTTGAATTTATATGTTTTAATCAAGGAAGTCTCTGGTACTTTTTTGTACCTCAGTAGCACAACCCACCCCGTGCTGAGCCCCGTGGCCCAGCTGTGCCCGGGGCTCAGCTGAGGTGAGCTCAGGTGCCGGTGCCGGTGCCGGCTCCGGCATGGCTGCACGGACACGCGAGGAGCCCTGGAAAACCTGTGTGGAACCACTGCTCCTGCTGAGAGCACGAGGCTGAGCGAATGCCCTGCCGAGCTTTAGAACCGGGATGCCACAGCGCATTTTACCGTTATGTCAGAGGTTACAGATTACACGGCACCGGGCTGCTCTCGCAGGGTCTCGGGCTCCGTGGGAAACGCTCCTGCCTTGATGCAGTCACGGGCACTGAAACACCCGCGCACCCTACGGAAGCGCGGTGGGAACGCGACTGCGGGGGACAGAGGGAGGGGAGGGGGCGCGGGACCTGTGCGGGGACAGCGGGACCTGTGCGGGGACAGCGGGACCTGTG
>VZTG01008359.1:225021-253524 GCA_013397845.1 Melanocharis versteri
GGCCCCGCGCACTTTGCGCCCGCGGGGGCTCCCCGAGCGCAGCGGCCCCCAGCCCGCGGCCCCGCCCCGAGCCCGCAGCCCCCCGCGACGCCCCGCTGCCGTCCTCAGGTGGCACAGTGCGGGTGTTTGTCCCGGGCATGAATGAACCCAGTGTTACCGGCTGTGCAATCGTCTGCAGCTCCGCCAAAGCTTGGAAAATAGTAATGCTACTTTGAAATTTCTTCTTTATTTAAATTCTAAAGTAAACTTGAAATGCTTCGTTTTGTTTACCAGTGGGTAATCCTGACCCATTTAGTAGCCTTTTCGCTCTGGCTGTGAAAGATACTCTTTAAAAGGCTGCGGCAGAGCATACAGTGATGAACTCAGTACTTGGGTGTTTTACAGGATTTGGGCCAAAGTTGTTTGACTGAGAAGAGAAATGAAAAATTAAGTCAGTATTCTTATTTTGAACACAGTATTCTTGTTGAACGTGGCATTTTAAAAACCCGCATTGTTAGTGCTATTGAACAATGACATACAGATTATCACATCAATAAGTGATAACTTATGTTCTGAGTATTGCTTTAAAAAGAGCCTGTTTCTCTTATTGTTTTTAAATACTTCTTCCCATATGTGCCTCCTGCAGGAGAAGGAGGTCTACAGACACCAAGTCTGTGGAACTGTTCAGGCACAGCCAATTGAACAAAGGCTGAAGGAACTAAACAGAAATTCGCCTGTATATAAGGCAGAATTCTATAAGGCCTATTCTCTTATTTTTAGCTCATTTATTAAGCACTTAACATTCCTATTCTTGCAAAATGCAAAGAAGAGTGGTCCCACTACCAAGACTTTAAAGAAGTGCTGTTGATTGGAGAGGAGGTTCTGAGGATTAAACAGAAAGTGACTGCTGCAGTTTAGCAGTCTTGATACCTGTACTCTGCTTTCCACAGTGCTGAGTGAACGAGGCAGTAGACTAACCTGAATCCATGCTTACTAAATTTACAAGAGGATTTTTGTGGGAGATGAGGTGCTGCTGCTGTTGGAATGTCCCAGGTCTTTGGAGGCAGCCTGCAAGACTGCTGGTGAGCAAGAGGTGCCAACAGTGTTCTTGTGTGCACAGAGGCACTGGAAGACAAGAAAGAGCAGAGGCCGGGGGCGTGTGGGTTTTGCAGAGGCCCGGGTTTGTAGCAGTGCAGGTGTGTTGGCAGCCACGTGAGGGCCTGGCCTGCAGCCCCGAGGAGAGGCTGCCCCACATCCCCCCAGTGGGGCTGGAGGAAGGAGCAGGACACAACTAGGCAAGACTTGGTGGAGGGTTGGGGCAGGGAGTCCAGTTCACAAAAAGGGGGCCGTGAAAACAGAGATCATAGCATTGTCAGAGCAGAGATAATGTTTGCAGCTGTGTTTTGAACTGATTTTAAGTGATGGAAATGGGAAGTAAGAAAGCTAAAAAGGAGACATCTAGTTACACCGTGACCAAGAAGATGCTGGTTTAACTGCTACCACTAGGTATATTGATTGTAGTCATGAAGGTATTATAATGATAATAAAAATTGCTAGGTCTGGAAGTCAATGTGTATGACAGAAAGTTGTGTAATCCTCACAGCACAGACACAAGTTCCTTGCTGCTCCTTTCTGTCAACGTTTTTTAATCTAGAGGAGACCTTTTATTTTATGAGAAGAATATTTCAGGCCTTACATCACTGAAGAGCAGTGCTCCATGCAAAACCACCAACAAAGGCTGTTAGTTCCCATGGACTGCATGTTCGAGGATTCCTTTTGTACGGGGTTGCTGCAGACTTTTGCCTCATCTAAAGGTAGTTTTAAACTTCTGAACAGTTCACACCTTAACAGGTTCTGCCTTGCCACCCAAGTATGTCTACAGATCTGTGCAACAATAGGGCAATTCAGGCCTGTTGAGCAAATTGAGATGATGAACAGGCTGCTGGGGAAGCCCCCAGCCCATGCACAGCTTGTGCAGCCAAGTTCTGCACCTTTGCCAGTCGGGAACACTGCAGCATCACTCCCTGGCACTGCCTGTCCAGGAACACTCTCTAAATGTGTGTTCCCTAAACACCCTAAATCTAGTGTGCTCAAGTACTTTAGTGCCCCACTATTAAATAGATTATGAATACCGCAAGTAGTAAATGACAGACTATAAACAAGGCTCTCAAATTAAACTGCATTTACCAAACGTAAATGATGTTGCTAGAGAGAATTTACCCACAGACTAACCCAGAGATATCTGGCTGGTTTCCATCAATGGCTGCAGAAGGAACAGAAAAGTAAAAGGCCAGTAAATAGTTACCCATAAATAAACGTGTTAGCATTGACATTAATCTTTAGCTAAATTATGATCTGTTAGGAGCACAGAAACAGGAGTGACCTTTCTTCTTCACCAAGCCCAGTCCTCCACTCTTGCAGGGAACCAAATCAAATAAACCCTTTCATATACTGATGATATTTCATTTTTGAAGTCAGGAAGCTGCTCAATCAGCATCTGTTAGAGTCCTTGTCTTTTTGGGATAAAATAATGGAATGCACAGTTAGGAATTGTTTGTAGGTAGTGGATATAAATTTAACTAGAAAGGTTTTAAGCTCAAACCCAAAAGATGGTAGATTTACAGTCTCATGCAATCTTAATTATGCTGCCTTGTGTATGTATTCTTTGCATAAATGATGCATAGGTTATGTGACAAAAATAGTATGGAGTTGCATAAGCAAAGTGTCTTTATTAATGTGGACAAAAAATGTCTGATTTTTGACAGTTGACATTGCAGCACAAGTTTTCCACATCAGTTTCTTTTTGAAGGTAGAACAAAAACTATTTTCTGTCACACGTCCCTGAGGTGACGCATCCTCAGGCTTGGAATAATGAATCTTTAGTGACAGACATTTAACATATGAACTACAGTGCTAGTGCCATAGTAATTATAAAAAATGCCTGCTGTCCCAGCGTGTCACTGCCTCCTGCAGCGGTCTGGCAGAAATGTCAGCCTGAGTGACCCCTCTTCCCCCACCAGCTGCTGCCAGCAATCCTGGGCTCAGCTAGTGATGCTGATGATCTAGGGGTGAGGGATTCTCCCTATCAGTCACTGAAGAAAGATATTTTGTACACAAAACTAACAAGAGACACATTTCCTAATGAATGTCTGGCAAGTGAGACCTTGTCTGCCTGAAAATGAGACAACTATTGAAGTGGAAAGTGGAAACCTCTTCCTGAAATGTAACCCTGTGTGACAGACTGTCCCTGAGACATTCTTTGAAAAGACTGTGTAAATGTTGGTGCAAACCACCTGTGCCTCCATATATCCCTGACATCTTTCCTGTGACAAAGTTAATCATGATGTTGCTGTGCATCAGCCAAAGTGGCCTGATGACCTGACTGAAAGTGAATCTTAGTTTATGCTCCAGCTTTCAGGCTTCTCACCAAATCTTCTTTTCTCTGTGGAGAGTCACCTGCACAAAATACCTTGTACCATGGCAAAAGACCTCTTGGTGCTCTCCTGGTGTTTCTGTACAGGTCCTGTCTAGCTGACACTGTGAAATTGTTTTCATCTAAATTTACATAAATACTATCAACAGCTGCTCTTTATTTCATTTGAATCATAGAAGGTTTGAGTTGGCAGGGACCTTTAAATGTCATCTAATTCAATACCCCTGCAATGAGCAGGGTCTAGATCAGGTTGTTCAGAGCCCCATCCAATCTGACTGAATGTTTCCAGGGATGGGGCATCCACCACTTCTCTTGGTGTTGTCACCTTCATAATAAAAAATTCTTTCCTCATATCTTCTCTGAGTTTACACTCTTTTCATTTAAAAACATTACTCCTTGTCCAATTGCTACAGGCCCTATTAAAAAGTTTCCCCCCATCTTTCTTGTAAGTCCCCTTCACTTATTGAAAGGCTGCAACAAGGCTGCTCTCGAGCCTTCTCCAGGCTAAACAACCCCAACTCTCTCAGTGCAGTCTTTAGTGCCAAGATCTTGATAGTTTCACTTCCAAAAGAACTTTGGTATTTCCTGAAATTGCAAGTTGTCCCTTTTCATAATAGCATTGGACAACATGCAATAGAGAGGATTTATCCCTATTTTCTTGATAATCCAAGCACCTAAAATGACTCTTGCAAACTGATACGCCCAGCCAGTTCCTAGGATTCCCAAATATGTAAGACAAAGAGTTATCCATGCTATGCCTTCAACTGAATCTGCTGCTTTATAGAAATAAAAACCCACACAAGAATTGTCACTGGAAAACTTGCAGAGCCTCCACCCTTCCCCAGGCTGGAATTTTCACTCTTCTCTCTTTTTGTCTGTCAAGCTTTGCTCTTGGCTCGTCTATCAAATGACAATGTGGTTTTTGGCTTTATATAAAAAATGGCTGTGATGAGTCACAGACCTCCCCTCCCGTGTTTCTTCTGATACTGAGATACCAAATGTAAATATAGTATTGACAGTATTCCCACACTTTAGGAATTTAGGAACTTATTAGGAAGTAAGCTTACATTCTTTAATTAACTTTTTTTTTGGTCTCTTTGCTAGTTTTACCTCAAGTAATTACATATTTAATACAGTTGCAAAACTTCATATTTCATTTTAATGTTTTGCAGAGACCAGACGTGATGCATCAATCATAAAAGCAGAACAGTTTTTCAGTATGGCTTTTTAAAATTACCTTCTGCTGTTTCCATTTGTCAGTTTAGGTAATTCTAATACCAGTTTCTACTTGCCTCTTCTCTTTATAGGAATACAAACTGGTATCCAATAATTCTTTTTTTAAAATGTTTTACCTTCTATTGTTCAAAGTCAATTGCTAATTTGCCAGCACAAGAAAATATTAAGGAGACTGGTGCTGATTTATCATTACTTGAACTGTTTGGCATCATAATATAAAAGTTATAAATTAGATAACTACTGCTAAATTGCAAACATTCCTGTAACCAAAGAGATCTAATAATGATTAACCAGAGTGCCCACTGTCAAGCAGGATGCTTGAAACATTCATAATGTTGTGAACAGATACTCCTTCATAGTCCTAGAGTCCTAAAGGATTGTTTCAACACTTCCAATGAAGCATCCCAGGGTCCACTGACCAAGAGCAGGCACTTACAATGACCGTATCACACAGCAGGTGTAGAAGTGGCTAAAGCACCAGTCAGAAGAATGGATTCTAAAAAAAAATATTTTTAAGCAAGTGCTATGTCCCCAATAATGCATTTTAAACACAATAGTCTGAGGAAAATACTCAATACATGAAAGGAACAGGAGCATAAAGTATGGAGTAGAAGGCCCTAAAATAAAAAAAGGCAGAGCCCCTGAACTGCCAGCAGGTACCTGTGGATCAGGCAGTCCCATGGCCAAATCTTCCAGCAGCAGGCAGAGAAGAGAGGAGAGGAGCAAAGCACCTCAGTCTCTGCAGGTCAACTTCTGAGCTCCAGCATGGGGCAGGGCATCATCAAGGGTCACAGGGTGCTATTCTTATCTAAAAAGCTGTAAAAGCTAAGACATCAGCTAGCCAGTCTTGATGTAACCTAAATCAGCAAATCTTCAAGTGGATAATATTATGAAACAAAATTACAAAACAGATTCCCTTAGCTTTGGTGGATGTGGGAAAGAAACCTGAGACCATTAATTGTGTTGTGCTTGGGGAAGGAAATAGGAGACAACTAGAAGATTGTGTCACTAAAATGGAAAAAATATACTTTCTTTTTCTTGGTACAAAATAGAATTACTTTTACGAGGGATATATATATATATAAAATCATCACTGTTTTCATTTAATGGCAAGACTCACCTACATCTGTATATGAATAAATTTCTGGAGACTTAGATCGGAGTCTGGTTTATAGACTGAGAAATGAAAAGAGCTGATATTTTGAACAATCTACTGTACAATATCATCCTTTCCCCTCCAAAAGCACTACCTCCACTAGACACTTTAAACTCAGCTCTGACCTGAATGAAGAAAGTGAGAGTGTGGAGCCACTGCTGTGTTACATGACACAACTGGTGCTAACAAGCTGGTGATGGTCACAGCCACCTTCCCTTTGAGCTGGCTGCAAGTGACACTAGAGGTACAGGGTAAAGGCACATGGGAATGCACTCAGGAGTGTGTGCAGTGGGAGGCTGTCAGAAGTAGGGAAAGAAAAGCTGCAAAAGGCATCAAGGGTGCTTCAGAGAAGTCTTTTTCAGGATGAGAGTGTGCTTTCAGCAAGAATGCTGTCAAAAATAAAACTAGAACCTCGAGCAAAGAAGGTACCTATATTTTGTGTGTGTGTTTTAATTTTCTGGTGTTCAAGGAAGAGTTTTACATACTCTATAAATAAGTAGGTTTTTTATTAAGGCATATAGCTTCAGTTCTCCCCCCCACCCCTTTTTCTTCTTTCCTGTCTTCTGAATGCTGTAGTTGCAGAATAGAGATATTTCTAAAGAGAATCAAATGTGTTATGCTGTCATACTCTATTGCACAGGTGATACCTGGGACCTGAGTCTCACAGTGCAGTTTCACATGTAATTAGTTTGCTGTTACTGGCAACACAGATTTGAAATCAGAACTAAGCCCTGTGAGAAATTGTTCCCTGCCAATGCTCTCATTGCTTTTCCTGAATTTCCCCCTACTATTATTTATAAGGCTATACATGAAAATGAGAACAGTTGGATCTAATTTATTTACTGCAAATGCTCTTAGGAAGAAAAGTGTTGTGAGCAATTTTAGTTCAGCCAACTAAAATACTGTTTTCCTACTTTTACTGATCAGAAAATTCACTATCTGCTTCCAGATTACCATGAAGGGGACAATGAGGAAAAAGCACTTTACAAAATGTGCAAATGATATGACAGCCTGTGCCACAACAGATGGGAAAATACGATCAAATTTCCATCGGCTGTAATAATTTTTGCACTTGTTTTCTTGGCTTGAAAAGAAGTCCCTAACATAACTGAGCAGCTCAACAGCTACATCTGAATGATAAACTGGGGGAGCCTACATCTGAAGGACTTCCTTCCTGAACGATGAAAATTCAGAACAGGGAAAATACCCTTTCTTTAACAGGCAGATTAGGCCAAGCCAAGAGAGCCAAAGTAATTGTAAGGGAGTATCTTGATACAGTCATTCTCTGCCAGGTACAGCATCATATTGGTGGTACAGAAAGACTTCCTGGATTCCTCCTGTTGTTCATGCTAGGCCCTCAGTTGTCCTTACTCAGCCAAGTTGTCCTTATTCAGCGCAGAGTCCCTGGCAAGAAGGCAGGTGTTGCATCACTGATGTTCCTGTGCAACAATAAATTGTACCAGGGCTGGGCAGTTCTGACTGCAGGAATTACAGTCGGTCCCTATGGCCTACTTCCCATCAGAGTACAGGGGTCATGGAATGCAAAATTGGGGCCAGATTATTTCACTGGTGGCTGGAAGTCAGCTATTTGCCATGTGCATTACAATAGTGAGTTTACTTTTTCTAAGTGCTGAATTACTGCCCTGGGAGATGCACACATGCGTTCCAGACCAGAATTCAGAGTTTAGTCTAATATTATGTTTTATAAAAACATCTGTGATCTATTATGTTGCTGGGTAATGATTTTCACAGAATTGTTGTTATTTAATATGTAAAGAAATGTCACTGTCAATATCAGTCTCAGCATGGTATTGCAGAGAATACATCCAAGTACTAGATAAGTGCTTCTTGCTATGGGCGAAATATTTCAGGTCATAAAAATGTTAAAGTATTAAGGGGAAAAGTTATGAAAAAATGAAGGAATATACATGGAAATTTTAGGAGCTGGGACCAGAGACTTCTAGATTGTAGTAAATTAGTTACAAAATGTATCGCAAAAGTAAGCTAAACACTGGAAAAGCATTAGTGAAACAGCATTATATGCCTAAATTAGATATATACTTGGTACAAAAATGCTTGGAACTTGTATTCAGTTCTATCTCAGCCATAGTCCTTTAGTACATTAGGAATCAAAAGTGCAGTGCCAGAATCAAACAGCAGTTTATCCTTTTTGTATTCCAGGAGTTACTTGTTTTAATCCTTTCACGAGCCTCAGACTATTTTTGTCTTAACAGTCTCTGAGGAAATTTCTCATATCCACCAGACAAAATAAAGGCCAGACTGAGTTAGTAATATTGTCATTTAATTTCAGTGTTCCTAAACTATACTTGACTTCAGTTTGGACATGGACACTTGAGCACAGGCAACTGTTTTGAAAGAGTCTTTATGTTTAAATCCTTCAACTCACTTACTGAAAGAGTACTTCGAGATGAGAAAAGTCTTTCCAGAATCTAAGCCTGGTCTTTGGTCTCATTCTTGAGATAACAGCCAAGTTTCATTTTAATCCCAGCAGGAAAGGAATGAAGACTGCTTGCCTCTACCACATAACATTTTCTGATGGAAGGGTAGCATCTTTAAATAAGGAATCAGAGAATTTGCAAGGATTGGTGAGTATTTATTTAAATTTCTATTGTTACCTGTTCTGCAGTTGGAGAGCTGTACTGCTGTAACTCTTCCACTTCAAAGCAATTATGCTTGGCTTTCAGCATGCATGAAAGGCTGATGCAGCTCTTGTGCTCCTGTTTTATGTAAGCCATCCTTCTTTAAGAGGTGCAGTGCTGTGCCTGAGGTATGCCGAGCCAGCATTCCTTCATCTTTCCAGAAGTACTGCAGTGCACTGATAATAACTATCCTGTGCAGTGTCAAATAGCAAGGAATTCCTGCTGTAAATAGGTGCAGATGTAGATATGTGATGCGAGGTATATGGATTCTTGAAAGGGAAAGAGAAGAACTGATTCATATGGAGCCTGAGTTATAAGTGCAATCAATAGATCATGATTATCATACTGTCTATCCAGTACAACATCACTGTATTCAGCTTTCCAGCTAAGTTTTCAAAGCTCTGGGCTCTTAGGACCTTAAACACTGCTGACACTTCTCTCTGCCTTGACACCACTCTGAAATGTTTGCTGGCCTGTCTTTTGGTTATCACCCCTCTCATGGTTACAGGTTTGACCCAGGTAAAGGTGTGCCTCTGTGGATTCCTTAATAATTTTCTGGCATTATTAACACCAGAGTCTCCTCTCAAGTACTCTTATTCAATTATCTCCTTTAAATGTAAGTGGAAGTCCCATACATCTAATTTATCTAAGTAGATTCTGAACTCAGTATACTGTGTTTCTGATCTGCCCTGGATTCTTATGTTCTGAATTTACACCTGTAGTGCCACTTTTACATTTTCTGTAATGCAGAAGACTCCAGCATACATTTCCAGTCAAAGTCTAATGCAAAACTTAGACCCAAAAGTTTTTAACTGTAAAAACATGATCAGAGATCTGATCCAAACACAACAGGACTTTTGATTTTACTGCATCCTCGTGTTCAAAGATTATTGTGACAATTTTGACTCCATTTCCAAATTCTTCAGCTACTTTGTATTAATACAAGAATCAGGGGTTAAATCTGCCATTCGGTTTTGGATAGTTTAGCAGTCTGTTCCACTCCTAATCCCAGTTTGTCTGTTTTGGTTTAGTTTGGTGTTTGAACTACCCTTAAAATATAAGTCTATTTGTTAAACTGAATGTTTTTCAGTTGAGGAAAATGAAGTTTTTCCAGGCTGTGGATTCCCAAGTTACCCTGCCTTTCACAGAAACCCTTCACTCTATGACGACAAGGTATGCTTCATAGAATTCACAGTTTTTAAAGCAGAAAGCAGAAATTGCCTACCTGACTTTTGATTAGACTAAGATAAAGGGCATAGAATTTGTGGAGCCCATACTGGTAACCAAGATATTATTTGGGAAGACTTTCTAATTTAGTATGAGCTAATAGTTGACTGAATACTTGGACAAGAAAGAAAATCTCAGTACCCAGGAGATGATTATGATTTTTCATCTTTCTAAATGAAATTATGTTTACAAATTCAATTTCATTTGGTGCAAGCTATTCCATTTAATGCTAAGGAAGCATTTTTGAATGGAAGTGGTTGTCAAAACAATGACACAAATTGATGTGTAAATCCAACAGTGAAAGTGAGGATCACATTAGCGCTCCTGAAGAAGTCAGTGCATGCCTCACAAAATCTAACTCTTGCCTGTGTTTTAGAGGAATTCTCCTCTCTTCTGCAAATTCAGGTTTCTGCCTCACAGCAGTGACTTGACCATCAGCTCCTTTGACTGGAACAGTCCCACTTTGTAAAATATACTTAAATATTCATGGAGCCAGCTGGTGAGAGAAAAACAATGCTCTAGTCTGATGGTTCAGTAACCCTCCTGGGGAGGGTGGAGGTGTTAGTCCCAGTCCCAGTGAATGTGTAATTATTTATACAAAGTAGAACAGTGTCAACAGGAGAAGTGACAAGTCCCGTCTCCCAAAAAGTTTCCTTGCAGGAATGGAGAAGTCTAAAGAAACAATAATGCATTTGCCAGAAATCTGCCAGGTATAGTTAACAACGGTTTAAACAAACTCTAAAAATAATTTACAGATTATTCCTGAAATAGCCAAGCTTTTGGATAAATAGATGTTCTTCCACATCTCTGAGACAGACCTTGTTCCTCATATTAAGTGAACAGACCTTTCATCCTCCAAAGCAAAACAGCTCTTAAAAATAGAAATCATTCAGAACATATTTTAAGAACTTAGCATCTCATAACATCATACCTCCATCCTTGCTTCTATTGACATCAATGGAAGGAAAACCAGTATTTATATGTCCCACAAGCAGATCTGTCTCTTGGAGAATACTGCTCTATAATGGTTTGTGTCTGACAGGAATAAAGAACTCTTGAGATCTGCCTGCCAGTTGAATAGCCAGGGCTGTATGGAGCTCCAGCAGTAATGTTTGTGCAGAGTCTTGCTGAAAGCATCATGCGAGGCACGGTTCTTCAGCACAAATGAGTTTTCATTGCACCAGCTAAAAGACAGACAACGTTTCAGGCAACAAATTCTCATTCAGGGCTACAGCAGAAGGAGCAAGCTTTAAGCTATGTGCGGGCTGAGGAGAACTGCTCTCACTTTATCTCAATTTGTGAATTAGACAGTGTGTCACAATTTTCTAATATCTTCTTACATTTGTATGAGTTTCCATTAGAGAACTCAAAAAAGCATAGATAGTTCTAGTGCATATGCCTGACCTGTAGACACCTATGCCCAGCTTGACAAAAACGGCATCAGGAGTTAGAAATCCACCACCTCTGGCTTTAAAAAATGAGTAAAAAAACCCTAAGAGGTTTAAGCTTTAGTCATCAAAACCAGAGCTGCCTGAAAATTGTTTTTAAAGCTCAGCTGTAAACAATGTTGTAATAATTCATATTACAGTAAGCATAGAGTCATATCCCTTTTGTTAGTCATATGTTTTGCCAATAAAATGACTTTTATAAAGCAACAAAAAAAAATCATAGTGTGGAAAGCCTTTCAGGGGACTGTATAATTACAGCACAGTAGTTTCTGACATCTGGAAAGAAATTAGTGACTGTGGAGCAATAAATGACCTGTAACCTTTAAAATATATATTTTCAGATAAAATATTTTCAAAGAAAATTTTGAAGGAAAGCTGCTGCAAAAGCAGAGAAGACTGTCTTGAAACTCCGAGATGGATGGGACACAGCAGATTTCTGCATCTATGCATCTTATGTAAAAGCTGTAAAAACAGGCAGCTGTCAGCAAGACGTAAGAATCCACCAAGTGATATTGTGATGAATACTCAAAAGGTAAGGAGTTAAATATTACATAGGCTCTGGCAGATGAAAAGAGAATGACCAAGCAGCAAGTACTGCATCAAATCTAGTATATGTAGCTGATGCTTGTAAAGTACAGCAATATGTAATCCATCCAGATTTTGAGTTAAAAATGAATGAAACTTAGATTAGTTCAACAAAGTAAAAAGTTTTAGTACTTCTAAAGCCATAGCAAGGAAATGCAGAATTTTTGAAGCTGCTGGCATTTTTCCCATGTGGTGCAGGTCAGCATTTCAGGCCTTTTTCTTTTGAAAGAAATCAAATTCTGTCAAAGAGAGACTGAGGCAGTGGAAGCGATCATAAAACTGAATGCTAACACCACACTCCTGTTGAAATTCAATGTGAAACTGGTATACAGCTCTAACAGGTGTCTTTCAAATATGCTCCAATGCCTCTCCACTCAATTCCTTGAGGCAGGGACACACAATTTACCCAGCGTTACAGGGAAGAAAGGGAGGCACAATTGTGTACATGTGTTCTGAATATAGTGCACATTTGGCATGTGGACAAAACTAAGTGCAGACATTACGATATATACAGAAACACTGTGAGCAAGTGCCGTGGATAGGTGTATTTCTGGAGGAAGCAGCATTTCTCTGTTCCACTCACTGCCCTGCTGCGTTCACTACAGCACCATCACAAAACCCAGCCCAGCCCAGGAACCAGACTTTGGGCTAATGGGATGAGTGTCCCTGGCTTTGGGAAATGAGTGCAGTGAGCTGCTGCCTAGCTGAGGCTGAGGTGTCCTCCAGACTAGGGTGTCCTTCAGGCTGTCCCTGGCCAAGTGCTCACAGGAAACAAGCTGCTCTCCTGGCCCAGGATATGTAGGCAATGCAGGTGGTAAAGCTCCCTGCAGTTCTGCAGGTTTAGTTTATAGCTGCCTGTCCTTGGGTGTCTGATTTGGGTTTTCAATCATGACTTCATAACTCTCTCCAGCTCTGCTCCTGCCTGTGGGCTGTGGCGTGCTGGGTGTAACCTGTCTCCTTGCCTCAGCTTACTCCCGTGGTGGTCCAGGGTGTGAGGCTGGGATGGTGGCTGTGCACAGCAGGAAGCATGAGGCTGGGATCCCTGGGGAGCTGTGCAGCTGCTGGGTACGGGTTGATGAAGGTTTTGCATGTAGCTCAGGGACCCGTGAAGCGTGGCACCTCTGCATCATTTTTGTCCTTCTCGTTAAGTCTGTGGGCGTCACATGAATTCTCTGTAGGCTTAAGATAACTCTCAACTGAGCATTGGTGAGAACACTGCACTGTAACACCAGCTGGACCAGAGAATTACTGCCCCCAGTAGTCAAAGCTGAGCAACAGCTTAAAACTATGTTATTTTGTTTCATTGACAGCTAGTCCCAAAGCAACTGATACTTCTGCAACTTGATCTCGTCATGGAAGTAATTAAGGGAATCTGAGAGTTTTCAAGAAGATTCTTTCAGTTAAGGGATTATGCGTAAAGTTTTATTTCCCCCATTACATTCCTATTTTTTCTATTATGTTCCCATCAAAAAGAAAACCCTTTGAATATACAATTATAAGTGATGTCTGAAATTTAAGATTTAGCATCTTTATACCCTGGACATGGTTGTCCTTCCTACTTATAAAGAGCTGTATGAAACTCACAGAGTTCTGTTGTAATTTATGTAAGAGGAATTGTAAACATATCACTGAAACTTGCCCTGCTAAATCTTTTTGAAGAGTGTTGTAGATGAGAAAACTCCCCATCATGTGAAGCCCTTCTGTGAAGCCCATGCCACTAGGAAGGGTCACTGTTTACAGCATTAGCTATAACCTAATGAGATGTGTCGTGTGACAAATCCAGGACTGGAATTGCTGGACAGGTTGTGGTGGTTCTATTGTCAGAAACCTGTTACATTTGACATTGAGCATAAAAGATGGGGCTTGTACTGCAGAACATTTCTTATACTCCTGAGAGTAAATCCCAGCAATTGTTATCAGAAAAGATGCTGAAGCCTCTGAGTTCTCTTTGATTGGACTTGCAAGTTGATCAGTCATGTTGAGATATGCAAACTCTGTTGACAAAGAAATGATGACTGATATCCTAAGAACAAAGTCTAATGACAAAACCAGTAAATCTTGCTAGTGCCAAAGCAAATTCCTCAGAGACCAGAATTTCACTCTCAAGGGTATTTTGTATCTAGACAGGTTGTATGTTGACTTAGTTTATGTAATGTGTCTGAAACATCCAGAAAAGCTTTACCTATAGCTGGACTGTATGAGGAAATAAATGCATTCAGTTTTCAATGGCATGTCAGAATAAAATATGTTATTACTGGATTTAACTGAATGTACAAGCATGAGTGCATGTTGTCACATTTTGACCGTATTTCAGGTGGGATGCAGAGTAATTTACTCTTTAGTGCTAGTACAACTAACTGTATAAGACAGGAAGAGAAGACTACTGAAAGGCCCCAGGCAGTAGGGAAGTCACCTGTATGTCCTGCCTGTGTGGCAGCAGCACATGTAGCTACACAGTGCCACACGAGCCTCAGGCAGGGCACGCGTGTGGCACTGACACAGGGAGCAGTGCCCTGCGTGCAGCAGGGACAGCCTCACTGGCTGCTCTGCCGTGGTTCCTCTCAGAGAGCTTCCACCCACATTCAAGGCAGTTGTCAGTGCTCAGCTTGCACAGAAGGTGTCAGATCTGAAGAAATTTGGCTTCATGCTTGAAATTTGTAAAGAGAAATGGATGAGATAGAGAAGTTGGGTCAGAAAAGTGGGAAGAAATAAATGAAAGGAAGAAAGTAGTAAAGAGTTGGAAACATTTTGATGAGGTGCTACATCTACAACCATACAATGAGGCTGCTGACTTTCACAGCTTGTGCCAGCACAATATGTAGGGATCACGGGGCAGCTTGCACAGGAAGTTATAATACTGTAAAAAAAATTTCCATATGTTGGTGTTAAATAAGAAAGGAGTAGCCCAGGCTTGCTTATATCCCAACTTTGTCAAGGGCTGTGGAGATTCTCTGACAGGCTCTGGGCAGCTCTGGATTGTGGCTGTTCCCAGAAGAGACTTATTTGAAAGATGAACAGTGGGCAGGAAAGCACAGGTGTCTCGAGGGTGCTGTGTGATCTTTGGCTGTGGGTTGGGAGTGAAGTGTCACTGGCCAAAATGAATAGGAGCTCCCCAGGAGAGGCTGAAGGTCATGGCAAGCCAAGAGCTGGTGTCTGTGTCTGTCACTGAGAGGATGTGTCAGCTCTGCCCTACAAACAGCATAGCCGGTCCAACAGCTCCTGCAGTAAACCAGCACGCAGGGATTGAATCATAGCACTGTTACAATACTCCAATTAACATTGCAGCGTTAGAGCCAAGAAGGGGACTGCAGTATTTCAGAAAGTTTTAATGCCTTAGGTGTAGAAAAATGTAGCATGACATATATGTGCACTGTTTGACATCAGTTGGGAATATGGTAGGCAGGTTCTATGAACACGGGTCAGTCTGAAACCTGAGTAGCAGAGTAAGAGAGTTGTTCCCATCCAGTAGGCAACATGCTGGCTGTGGCAGGATGGTCACAGCACTGTGCCAGCCAGGTGTGTGCCTCATGGCTAACTCGGCCTTTACCAGAGCTCGTCCATCTCGCCCTAAATTTATCCTAAGAAATCCTCACAGAATGTTCTGGGCCAGGAAGGAGCCATTTCTGAACTGATGGTTTTCAACTGCTCAACTTTGAAAGGTAAAATTCTGCATAGGAAGATACTTTTAGAATTTTTTTTGTTTTTACTTCTTGCCTGTTTTGTTTCTTTGCTTGCTTGTCACACTGGTTTTAAACTAATATGTAAGTCTAATGGGTATGTTAATCTACATCTGCTGTGGTATGCATGTGATAAAGGAAACAGATCAAATGGACTTATTTTAGTCAATATGTTTAAATAAAAAGTTAACATGGCAAGATGCATACTCTGACTGACTCATGTTCAGTTTAAGTTCCAGGAATGTCTAAGAGGGTGGCGTCATCCCCTTCAAAACAGTGTTGGTTTTTTTGTTGTTTTTTTTTTTTTTTTTTCCTATTGGATTATATCAGCAAGCAGCTGCCTCTAAGGCATTATTTTTGCCAGACGGCCAGGCTCTCTGAGCCAGCTTCTCCCTGAAAGTGTTCTATGGATGGGGCATCCCTCCCAAATAAGCCCAGGGGACAGCAGCGGTGCCCAGCCGAGCTTCGACGAGGGCAGCACTTTCACCAGCTGTGCCAGGGCAAGCGGGGCGCTGGGCGGAGGCGCCTGCCGGGGGCTCCTGTGCCCCTCCTGTGCGCTGCAGGTGAGAACCGCAGCGCCAGCTCCCGCGGAGAAAGCGTGTCCGTGCCGGAGCCGGCAGCTCGCCGCCCTTGGCCCCGGCCGTGCCCGCGCCGGNCCCGCTGCACCGGGCCAGCCAGCCCCGGCCCCGGCCCCGGCCCCGGCCGGTGGCTCCCGGAGCCACTGCAGCCCCCCTGCAGCAGGTTCATCCCCGCACACACCGCTCTGCTCCTGTTCACTCGTGTGCATGTGCTGGGGCAGATTAAAACCATCTCAATTATGCGGTATTTTTCAATATATGTGAATAATTTGTTCTGCCGTGTTCAAGCTGGTGAAATTGAGGGTTCAGTCAGACCTCAGAGCGCTGAAGATACTGAAATGGGCCGGAATAAACTTTCTAACACAATTTGAAGCATTAGAAAGCAGGCATTCTTTATCTGCGCAGGACACACAGGATTTTTTTTTTTATTCTGTGTGTTGTGAGACTTTACAACAAGGTATTTATCCATCGTAATTATACATATTCATTAAAACGTGGTTCTTATTTAATACATAAACATTACTTTCCTAGAACGACTTTGTATGTATCCACCTCCCTCTGGAAGTCCATTTATGGTCCTGGAGAGTCATAAAAGGGGTCTCTGGTGGTTGTATTCACTGAATCCTTTGATATTAAAGGTGACTTTTCATTGAACTTTTTCTTTGGGCATGTGCTGTTGCTTCTTTGTTACGTGACTTGCTAAAAACCACTGTTGTCCTTTTTACCTGTTTCTCCATTGGTTCCAGCCACATTTATCCTTCTGTGTTCATATTTTTACATCCATTTATCTTTTTTTTTGCAATTTAGTGTTTAAGCTCTATCCAGCAACTTCAGGGAAACTGAAAATTTCTGTTCTCTATATCATTTATCATTGATGGCTGAGTTAGAAAATGGAGGTTTGTTTTCTTAAAACTGAGTAAGACCAAATCTTGTCTAGGAAACTCCTGCTGGTTGACCTCAGTGTCCTCCACGGATCTGCTGGGCACAGACCAATGTTGCAAAACTTTCTTCTGAACAGCAGGCCTGAATCTCTTTATTCTGAGGTTCACTTGGCACAGCAGGCAGGCAGGGCTGTCACTGCCTGGTTCTCAGGCTGCTTTGGCTCGTGTGTGGGAGCAGCCCTGGTGGGATCATACGGCTCCGTGCCATGGGTGGACTGGTGCAGCACAGAGATGTGCTGTGCCACACTGCACTCCTGCTGCACCCTCTGTGCCAGTACTGCACACAGGGATGTGATTAGGGAATAGGAGGGGGAAAGAGCTTTTCACAAGTCAGAATTATTCTCCAGCCTGTTTGAGCCTTCTGGGCAAAATGCCAAGGGAAGAGAATGGAGTCTGGTGGTTGTTTGTGAATTTAGCTCAGGAATCACTTGTGAAGGGAACTGCGCTACTGCTGACCTATTATAGTGCACATGGGAAGCTGTCACCTTAGAGACTTCATTTACCAGCCTGTTTGTTGCAGACTGTTTCATTCATGAGCTAGTGGGGGACTGAAATGGCTTTTGAAACAAAGAGTATTGAGTAATAAGTTGGAAGTCGCTCATGCCTGGGACATACCTGGCAGTGTTGCCCTGACACTGAAACTAGAAATCATGACAATTCCAGAGCCTGAAAATCATAATGATTTGTTAGCTATATGTGCGTATTTGGCTAATGAATAACATTCCCTGGGGTTATTTTAAAGCAGCAATGAAGTGTGTTGGAAACTGCTAGGTGAACATTTAGTACTTTCCACTGAGGACTTGCACTCCAAGCCACAACTGCTGTAAAGGGGAGAGGGCCAGATTCACTGTGGGTCCTCAGTAACTCTGCTTGGAGAAAGTCACTGTGACTTTCAGAAGAGAAAGCAGTGATTACTGCACTTGGTAATATTTGTAAGTCCACCAGTTCATTTGCTTTGCGCAAACCCATGTAAGAGTCTGTCAGCAAAGTCAAAATCAATACATCTTTTAAACGCTGTGAGGTTAATTTTACCTTTTTTTTTTCTCCCCTTTAATAAGGAAGACTTCTAAAATGTCTTTTTGGTAACAGCTGGCGATCTCAACCAAAGTATGTAGAGCACCACCAACTTTTTTATAAATGTTGCTGTCTGAACATATTTACCATGTAAGTAATTCAGCCTTATGTCTGAATACAAGAATATACTCATGACAGATTAACTGTAACGGAGGTCCCTACTATTTGCCATTCATTATATCAATTCACTATATTCTTTGGAATAATGATCATCTTAATAGAAGCAGATCTGAAGATACACTGGCTGTATATTCCCTCTGAGGTAATAGGGCTGCTGAGTGCTAAGCTAGCTGGGACTTCAAGTAATATTCATTTAACAACCTGAATATTGCATTTTGAGGAGGTTTCCCACTCTTGTATACTCTCAGTTCTCTGTGTTTTACTGAACACAGTTAAATAAAATTATTTTTTTTATTGTCCAAAGAACATCTGAACTTCAGAATAAAAGAGATGGCATGCTTCTCTTGGGGCAGAATAGTTTTAGTTTGAAAGAATGTGCTCTATTGCTAGGGACAAAGGTGTTCTTCATAGAATATTTGGCTTCTCTGTTTAAGTTTTGAGTCTACATTATACAGAAATAAATATTCTTTTTAATTATGTTGGCTAGTGAATATATTTTTCCATGCTCAGTGATCCTGGTTACTTACTGTTCCAAACTTTTTCTTCAAGCTATGATTTTCTACTACACTACAAGAAACAATGTTTTGATATTGTAATTGGTACAAATGGAAAGTCTGCAGCTTTATTTCATGACTAAGTTGGTGCATTTTTAGCTATACATATGTATGTTGCTCCTTGTTTTGTATTAAAGTTTTTCAGACGATGCCCTGAAAGTGCTTGAAAGTGCTACAGCTGAGGAGGGAATGTGAGTCTTGGGTGTTAGAGAGTAGGACACTGCCTTGGGGCTGGATGGCAGGATCTGCTGGGCCAGGCTCCTGCTGGCAGCACTTCCCTGGCACTGCCTGCTCATTAGGGCTCTGCTTCTATAGCACACTTAAACACAAGGAAAAGTTCTCCCTGTCAATGAACGAAGATAAACATATAGTCCTGTTAAAGTTAAGCATGTGCTTATGAGCTTCACTAAATTTTGGATAATGAGAGATGCTGCCTGTGTGTACAAAGGTATCAGAGAAGCTGCCCCAGGGACCTGTTTACCTTTTGTTCATTATTTATATTATTTCTGAGGGCTGCAGATACTGCTGCTTGTTATCCACCCCACTGACATTTCACAGTTGTCTTTCCAAGTCCTGCTAAAGAGAAAAGCTGAGATTTTGGAACACTAGTGAGTGCCAGTGATTGAATTCCATAGCCCCAGGACTGTGATGTGGAGAGCCCAGCATATAAAGAAGGGGAAAAAAAATCAAGGTTTTCTTTCTTGTACATGTGGCATTGCCCAGTTTCTCAGGAGAGCAGAGGAGAGTGAGAGAGAACAGACATTTTCTAGCAGAGTATAATAATGAAAAGTATGCTTAACACCAAAAATGAAAGAAAACTGTATTTTAATGTTTCATCAGTCAGTAGGGACATGAAAGGATTAGATCTTGGAGGCAGGAGAGACTCAAATTAGAAAACTATGAAATTCCTTACTCTCCAAAACCTGTGTGACATGGTTGTTTTGCTTCTGTAAAGCATGCATCATGTACCCAAAGGCTATGCTCCCTGGCAAGAGAAGTATTTCCAGCTCCCCACCAACAGAAGCGTACTGCCACTCCTGATAAGAAATCTGCCTCGTAATAGAGGGTTTCTGATGCAGAAGGTGCATCTGTAGTGTCTGCCCCAAAGGCTCTCATCACTGCAACCAAGATTTAGCCTTAGCAATAATACTGATTTGCTCTACATTTTTACCAGCTTTTAAATTCTAATGAGTTTCATCTCCACTCACAGACCCCGCTAACTTTACATGATCCTACGATGAGAGAATAAAATCTGAAGGTAATTGTTGTGTGTCAGATGCTCCTTTGTTCCTCCTCAAATACAGCCCTGACTTCTAGAGTCATTTGTCAGAGAAGCGATGTCATGGTAACAAAATGTAGCTTGCCTTCAGATTTCCAGTAGATTATCAGAGTAACTATGGGTCCACCACGGCTGAAGGCTGAGGTACTGACCTCAATAAATCACCTGTCCTAGCAACTGTAACTTTTGTTGCCTACCATTCTAATCAGTATTTTGCCATCTTCACTGGCTTCATCAGTTTGTGAGGTTTTCCTCCAGCATGTTCACGTCCAGCAGTCAGATCTAGAGTTTACTGACATTATGAAAACCCTTGAGTGTTAACAGGAGGATGCAGTCTTGTGAAGCATTTGTTTATTTGCAGGATGTAGTCCCTTGAAGCATCTACTTCCAAGAGGGCAATGGATGTTTTTGCCGGGAACATCAAATCCTTGAAGTCATAGCCACATTTCAAATAGAATGTACTAAGTCTGCAAATAAGAATCTCAAGAATTTTCGAATTTTTGAAGGAATTCTGCAGACCTCAACTAGAAGATCCTACAGTTTTCCATTGTGTTCAGTCTTTTCACAGTATCAGGGGGAGCCTGCAATTATGTTGGATACATCCTATCCTGCTGAATTTTGATGGAAAAGGCTTAAGGCAGATACTTTATGTAACTGCAGTTCACTGTGTGCTTTTTGGTGCCTGACTTGGACTGAAAACAGTGTTTTACCATCCTACTCTGCCAAATGGGAAACTTTATGCCAAATAGACCTCTTCATTTTGCAGTCAATATTTTGCTGCAATTCTTGAGACTGTTATTGCTATCCATTTCATGATTTTTTTCAGTGAGCACTGTAGGCTGAACACTAATCTTCTAATACATATTAATGATCTTAATGTAACTGGGATGTCTATAATTAATTAGTTCGCAGAGAACTAAAATGGCAAAGAATGCTATTTTATTGCTTTAAATTATAAAAGACAACAAAATGGCAATGATACTTGTGCTAGTATAGTGTTTTCAGAAATACCAACACCCCTACACAAGACCTGAACGTTCTTGTACTCATGCTAACATCACCTGTGTTTGAAGATCACTACATTCAACACATTTCTGATCCTACAGCTGTCACAGTAAGTTATACTAAGAAATGAGAAAAACCTTTATAAATGCATTTCTGCAAAAATGAACTTAGAATCAACTTTATTTATGGATCACACCCTTTTTTTTTTTGCTAAAAATGCATAGTCATTACATATACAGTAGTCAGCATCCAAAAGTGTACAAAGAGTAAATTTTCAAACCCTCCCAACAGAACCACACAAAATTCACACTTTTTGCTCATTGCATGCACAGCCCCTTAAACGTGATACCTCCTACTAAAGCGTGCTTAAATCTCTAGCAGACAGAACTGACTTGCTATAAGCTGTTTCTCTCTACTATTAACCCCCAGCTACGACCACAAATCCTAAGGCATTCCCATGAAATAGCAAAACCCTACTTCAGAATCCTCCATGTTCTGAGTATGGCCCAGGAAGCAATTGCCCTGAAAGCAGAAGTCTGCTGGTGGTGTTCCCTTACAGGCAACTTTAAGCAAAAGCCTGGTTCCTTTGTCTTGGTCAATAATTTATTACTGAATTCAGTGGAACGAAGCAGCATCTGTCTAAGCAAGATGTGAAAATGGTTTAACTTTATTCCACACCCAGCTCCAAGATACTAAGTGTCTTGAATGGAGGTCTGTGTCTTTCAGTACACATGACACTACCACTGTGCATCTCATCAGAGGAGAAGAAGTAAAGTGTCAGCTGTAACTTGGGTGTTGGTTATATAGCCCTGACTCAGAGGTGTCTAACAGAAGCTAGGAATATTCTTGGATACTGGGAGAATTTCTAAAGGTACAGGCTTTGACTAATGAACCACTCAAACCCTTTGACGGCTTCTTTTTTTTTCCCCTCGGCTACTGCTGCCAGTTAGAAAAGCTCTCAAAAACATGGTCCTCTTCTCAGTGGTGCTTTTCATATCAGCCCTTCCAGTTGATGGGCAGAGTGGGGTAGTAGGATGATTATTCAGGGCTCCTTGGCAGAGTACATATGTGTGGTCAAAAGATCCAAGTTCAGATTTCACTCAGTCATAGGATTAACTCCATATTGTTGGTTTTGGGGAACAGGAGGGAAAGAGAGGAAGTTGTTTGATCAATATAATTTTATGTTCTCAAATGATGACATATTTTTACTTAAAAACTTCATTTATTTCAGGTCTTTTTACTCTGGTAAGAAGCAGTTTGATGTAGCTCAAAATTCTCAATGGCAACTGAGACATAATCATAGTCTTACAGACACTGACGGGAAATCCTGCTCCATTGTTTCAGAGTAAGTGGAATACAATCCATGGCTAAATGAACAAGGAGGCCTCATGTGAGTGTTACAATGCTCCTCAGTACAAGCTACCAGTGAGAATTTCTGAAGGAAAGCGTATGTAAGTCATGTATGTTCTCTCTTTACTCCTGACCCTTAAGCATTTAGTCAGCCTGTTTAATACTGCCTGGGTCTTGATTACCCCCAGTTGAAGCCAGTGGAAATTTTGCCATCAGCTCCAAAAGACACAGGATATGAACATCCTAGGAGTATGGCAATGACAAGGGTTTGTCCCAAGAGTTCATGATCTGGAAACGTTCATGTTCCTCTCCCTGTGAGATGAGGAAAAATAGAACATTCTCTCTGCTGGAGTTCAGTAATATTTCTTCTTAGCACCTGGGAGGGTCTTTGCATTTTTAAGTGCTTTACAAACATTTGCTAGTCTTCAGAGCAACCCTGCGAGGTAGGTAAGGTATATTCTCCCCATCTTACAGATGTGGAAACTGAGACACAAAGGGTCAAATTCAACCCTGGTACAATTCCAGTGTTTCACACGAATTAAAATTCATTCAAAATGAACACAGTCTAAACAACTTGCCCTAGATTACAGAACAGGTAGTGGCAAAGCAAGGATAAGAACCCAGGAGCGCCTAACTCCTCAGCTTGTTACTGGCCACTTGGTCATTTTTACTCTCACAGGCAATGAAAAACAGTTTAATCTGGGCAACTACTACAGGTATGACTTGCTTCTGTAAGGCATGTGGATGGTAATCAACTGAGTTTAGTGCAATAATGCTCTATGAATGTGCTGCCTCGGAGAGTTTACTTAAACATGAAGCAAAACTTTCATACTGTCATTTTCTGCAGGTGCACTGTTGACAAAAACCTGACAAAGTAGCTGGATTCAGCAAATAAATAATAAGCGTAACACTTGGACAACTAAGCAGAACTACCACTTTAGCAAAAAAACCCAACATACTTCTACTTTTAACTGCTACATTTCTACAAGTGCAGCATGCAGATGAAACCTTTCCCTTTGTTTCCAGACTGTAGATTCCAGTTTTGCTAACGAAGCTGCTCAGAGCTTCACAGTTATCCTGGATAGTGACATTCAAATGAATACTCTGCAGAAGAAATACTGTGTCACCACAGAAAACAGGGTAATGATTACAGATCAGGTTTATCAATCTTACATGAAGATGAGCTTGAAGCTCACAGGCTACTCAGAAGTGCCCAGAAGCCAGGCTTACTGAATATATGCCAGTGTAGACTGCAGTTCTAGGCGTGTGCTGAATGCAAGGAGGGGTGTCTACGCCACCAAGACTCTGGGAAGTGGCCCCAGCAACAGCCACTTCACATCAGCACAGGTGTGTCAGACTGGAGGTCAGTGCTGGCCAAACACAGAAAGACACCCAGGCGTTTCCAGGCCATCCCCCCGTGCTCCAGTCCCCACCTTGGCTCCCATCCCCATACAGATTCTACTACAAAAGGCCTGAAAAGCCTTTTTGGTTTTAGACATGAGCTGTGGAGCCCACAGTGTAGACCTCACGGCAGGTTATAAAAACATTGTGACAGGTACTTCTGCAAGCAAGTTAGTTTTCTAGGATTTCCTTATGCACCTAGTGTGCAGGTTAGACCTCTTGTCTGAGCTCTGGACATGCTCACACATGTTCTTCAGTCGTGTGCTTTCACACCAGACAGTTATCCTGCACCCTTACAAGTCACACAAATGCTGACTCACTTCTATGTGAGCAAATTCAAGCACAATAATGATAGATCTCTTGTTCCAATATTAATATTTTTATCTCAGATTTGTTCTGTCCATTGGACACAGCAAATGCAACAATTATCTACATATATCCTTCACTCAATACACACAGACACTCAGGTAACATTCCCCTAGATATTCTCCACACTTACTGTACCTTTTAAATTTGTAGCCACATTTTTTTAAACAAAAAACAGACAAACAAAAACCCATTAAGTAGAACTCTTAAATTCTAATCACATCTCCCTGTAGCCATTCACTCTGGATTCAGCAGCCTGCTTACAGTGGCTCAGAGAGCAGTGCTTCCAACTAGCTTTTACAAATAATTCCTTGAGGTGCTCAGGCCCATACACACGCCTAAACAATTTGCCAACAGAAACTTCTGAATGAAGCAATATTCTTAATATCAGAGCCAGGTACCCAATCTTCAGTGTGACTGAGGCTCACAGGCAACTCTTGGAACAGCAGTAAGATTCCAGTAAAATTGCAGTTGGTTGCAATCCAAACTTTATACTGTTATCTGTCGTTGAGATATATATAGATGACCCTGTGTGGCCTAACTCCAAATATCAAATGTATTTTTACAAGTTAGCAACAGCCATTTTTGACATTGCCTCTTGGGATGTCCTCTACGTCGTGACTGACAAGCACAAATATAATTTGTTATACAGTATGCTTTAAAAGCCTGGTCTTTTACATTTGGCTTTTACTGTTGCTTGTTTCTGAGCTGTTTTCTAGTGCTGTGGTTTGCTGTCCCTGGTCTTTCTGATTTATTTCTTAGTTTTTAATTGCTGGTTGGATGTGCTAGTGGCATCTCCCTGGCAAACCCTTTCTACATAATTAGTTTTGAAACTTGGATGAGTCATTGGGCTCTAACTACTATGCCTCTATTATTTTAACTTGAATACAGCCCATCTCAAAGATTTTTGGCCTCTTTTTGCAATTCTGGAAATTCATAGGATGACATCGTTGCAGGTCTTGATCCACTGGCTTTCTATTGTGAGTTTTCAGGGTTTTCACAATATTAAAACACATTTCAAAGAATAACAGTGTTGTGAACCAGCTTCCTCTCCCCAGTGGTACAGATAATTTTCTGCTTTGTTGGCAGCTGAAGAAAGCAATGCTATGTTTACGACAAAAGTTAATGAAAATAGGTAAAATTTAAAATACTTCATATAGTTTCCACTTTCTTTTAATGCAGGTTGGCAAATGAAAACTGAACACAGCCACTCACACAGGGCCAAGCAGTTTTTTATGGCCCAACAGCGATAATTCAAGAGGCCACAGTTTGGGAACTGATACCTCAGATAATTCTAGTCCATCTCCTTAAGAGACCACATCTGACCCTTCCAGAAATTACATACCAGCAGAATTGTGGCTGGCAAAGAATACTTATTTTTGTTAGGCCATTTTCATCGTTCACTGAGAATCTAAAATATTCAAACCATTCTACTTAAAATGGGTTGAGATAAAAGCTAAAATTGAGTGAGTGTAATTTTCTTTTAGCTTATGCACTTTCACTGAGAAATTTTCATAAAGCTGGTACATTGGTACAGGGCATATCAGTTATTGGGTCTGTGATGATTCTGACCCACATTAAGGATTTGACTTCATAATTCCTGGCTACCATCCTTCCCATATTCCCATTTTAAACAAAAGGGACCTTATTTTACAGAATATTAGGACTGGACTCAAAACACTGTCTTGGGATTCAGATGCCATGTCCATGAAAATGGGAAAAACCCAAGCAGAAATACACTTCCACAATAGGAGCTGAGTAAAAGAGCTACTACACTATTATGCAGTCTGACACAAGGGTTTCCTAAGGAAGTACCACCCTTCTTTTGACAATGGGTTACACAAGTAGTTTCTCACCTGAGCTTTGATTTGTAAGCCCCTTGTGTAATATTATTGCACTTGTTCTGTCAGACAAAAGCAAAACGCATCTGCTTAAAATCTGCACATGGTTTACAAAAATGTATCTAGAGAGTAAATTCAACCTATACTTAGCTCTTTGTCCTGTGACAAAGATAATACCCGGGTTGCTCTGAAAAGATACTGCTTTGGAAAATGCCTCCTAATTCTTATCTTTGAACTCACCCAAAGCTTCTGAAAGAGGACTTCAACACATCCAGCTGCAGCCACAACTAATCAGAACAGGAGAAAGTGGGGAATGGCAAAAAAGTGCCAGTATCCAGTACTTGTAGAGCCAGATTTTAGGTCCTGAACTCAGATTCAGCAGTATCTTATTCTGCAACTAATTTTAGGATGATAAATCTGACAGTGCTCTAATTAAAGAGCAGTAGAAACTAGTTCCATGTAGCTCTTTAAAAGATCCAGAATGAGATCTCATGCATCAGTTACTTTCTTTACATCCACAAAACTCCCACTGAGCTTGGCAGGGGTTTATAGAAAGTCTGGCATCTGACTTCGACTCTAGAGGACTGATTTGGGGGTGATTTACCCGGGAAGATAAAGGGGCCCCCTAGCAACCCCCTCAGCACAACAGATGTTCCTGACGTGCTGAGGGAAGTGCCATTCCATTATGCAGTGTCCTTCTTCCTCCGCCCCCATTCCAAACCAGTTTGACCCCTTTCTGGTTCGGTTATTTTACATATCCTTCTATTTTATTTTAGTATCCGAGTGGCTACACCAACCACTCACTGTCTGTCTAATAAAGTCTCTCCATCAACTGTAATAATTCACAGCTGTTTTTCCTCTCTCTCTTAAATCTATTGTTCCCTGGCTGAAAAGGCTGCAAGACCTTAGAAACTATAGATAGCTATCGATTTGTTTGCATTTAAAATCCAGTATGTGGCTGCAAAAGCCTGTTACAATATCAGAGAGGAAGATAAATGTCAGTGCATAGTCTGCTAGGAAATTTCACATAGGAGTTGATTAAAAGTCTATGAGAAATCATTGCACAAATGTCTTCAGGTGTATATATATATATACACATATATGTAGCTAATAAATACATAGCTAGATATATAAATATATATGTATATACAGAGCTAGTTTAAACCTAATTGTTATGAAATTAGTAAGTGGCATTCACCATTCATGCATTCTTCCTAGTAGCAGAGCTAAATTATTTCAGCTTATGCTCTAAGCAGCAACATACCAGTAAGCATTTGCTTGCTTCCCCTGGTAACCTAGTAGTTTAAAGAGCACGAGCAGTTCTGCCATGGTTATTTTCTCCAGCAAACCTCCATGAAAGGGACCTGGCTCTTCTACAGGTGTGTTTCCCCCAGGTTTCACAGGTTCTTCAGGACATGGTGGGTCTGGTCTGAGGGTCACCAGTCTGAAGGTCATCGGCCCAAAGATCTCCAGCCCAAGGGTCGCTGGCATGGTGGTCGCTGTCTCGAGGGTCGCCGGCCTTGGTCAGTCCTGCTTGCAGAGCTCTGCAACGTTGAGGAACCTCCTGACGACCACGGCAAGGCAGACGGTCAGGAGCAGCATATAGCCCACGGTGCCTAGGTAGGTGGGGGCAGCCAGGGGGGCCTTGAGGAACTCAGCCAGCCCGTCCTCCACGTAGTGCACCTGGTCGTAGATGCTGAGGAAGGTGAAGATGTGGAAAAGCTGATGGCTGTGCCCCACGATGTCGAAGAGCCCCGGCTGGATCCGCTCGGGGATTTTGCTGACGTTGAAGAAAGCGGCCACCAGCAGCCAGAAGTAGCGGCGGTAGAAGTAGACGAAGAGCGTGGGGTTGCGTGCGCGGAGGTCGAAGAGGAGGCTCTCGAGCATGATGGGGCAGGCCATGCTGAGCGGCATGGCGAACACGAAGGTGCGCACGGCGAAGGGGTAGGCGCAGCACGCGGCGCGGCTGCGGCAGCAGGCGGCCGTGCAGCCCACGGCCAGCGCCAGCGCCACGGGCAGCACGAGCACGCGGTAGGCCGCGATGGGCAGGCTGCAGTCCAGCTGCCAGCCCAGCCGCTGCTGCACGTAGCGGCTCATGGCGCCGGCGTCCAGCAGGCTCAGCCCTGGCAGCAGGTAGTAGGAGTAGGCCACGGTGCTGGCGAAGCCGTAGTAGCTGATGGAGGCGTAGTCCAGGTAGAAGAAGGTGGCGCGGAGGCGCGGGGAGAGGCAGCTGAAGAGGTGGGCCGTGCAGCTCATGGCGAAGGTGAGCAGCACCCCCGAGGCGTAGCACCAGAGGGGCAGCAGGGCCGGGTGGTGGAAGGGCACGACCCCGGCGCCCCGCAGCAGCAGCAGCCGCCCGAAGCGGCTGAGGAAGAGCAGCAGTGGGATGAAGTGAGTCCAGAAGTTGAGGGTCTCGTTGGTGGGCTGCAGCACCGAGGCCAGGCACTCCTGCGCCGAGCAGTGCAGCCGCCGGTAGCCCGAGAGGATGAAGCACTCCACGAAGTCCTCGGGCACCTCGTCCCACCGCAGCAGGGCGGCAGGGCGAGGCGGCGGCGGCGCCGCCTCCTCCTTGTCCCCCTCGCCCGCCGGCATG